>JAODUH010019138.1:14243-25993 GCA_027564835.1 Typhlichthys subterraneus | reverse complement strand
CTATGGTTCCTCCCACGAGTGGTGGGCCCATAGGATGAAGAGGAGGATGGTGCCACATTGCTTCTTCGGGCTGTGCCAGGCTGGGCTCCGTGGCAAACCCAGCCACCAGGCGCTCGCCAACGAGCCCTCCCTCTGGGCCTGGCTCCAGACGGGGCCCCGGGCTTCCTCCGGGCAGGGTAACCTCTCCTCTTACGTGATCTTCCATAGGGGTCTTCTGAACCATTCTTTTTCTGGCCCCTCCACTGAGACCACTTTGCCTTGGGAGACCCTACCAGCAGCACAAGGCTCCAGACAAGTTATATAGAGAAAGTTACATAATAGCTTTAAACTTTGCAATATAGAGACAATCCTGCTTTCATAATGAGTTTATGTAAATTTATGGGGAAAAAATATTTTAAAACTTCCCAAAACCACCCTTATTCCCTAATATGGACACACACACACACACACACACACACACACACACACACACACACACACACACACACACAGGTAATGCAAACAAAAAAAAACAAATTATGTTACAATTCACAAATATGTATGTGTAGTATGTAGTTTTATATTGTTGTCCAGGCATGTAGAAGAGAGTCATGATCAATGGTCACATGATTCATATAGAGGCCAAATATTTCCATTAATTTCCATTTATAATATATTTTATAGGGTGCTTCTAGTATTCACGGCTAACTTTTGGGAACCTTTATGATTTTCCACTATCCACCATTGCTGTCAGAAAAACACTCCATTGGAGTGAACAGTTTACAAGACTGACAGAGCTGCTGGAATGTGCTCGCCTGTAAAACCAGACCAAATATTCACTTTGTCAATATGGTCTGGCAACGCTCCACTGCGAAGTGTTAACAGTTGTTTCCTCCTACTGGGAGTATTGGACAGCGTTTAACCAATCGGCGTTGTTACAACTGATTTTCTCATCTAGCTCGATGAGAAAATCAGTTAAACGCCACCATTTCAAAACATGCTTGACTTCAACGTCATCTCACAACCCTGGTCTGCAAGCAGGGTGGCTGTGAAAACTGTAATGCAAACAGGGTTTCCAGACTATTATCTCAGCAATAAAGAACTGAGCGCTCAACTGGCACAGCCAGGCTAGGCATGTGCCACATTTCATTCACATTTTTCCAACTGTTCAGTTGGTGTTGTTTGATTGGCTGTCTGAATGAGGACAGCCGATTGGTTACAATCCAATGATATCACACCTGGGGCCGAACTCATTATGAAATCTGTCCAAATACCGCTGAAGGAATTTGGACAGATTTCAAAATGAGAACTTTAAGGTCCCTTGATACAACTCAACTGACCACACAATGGGAAAGGGACCTCTACTCTAATGTCTTATAACAGCATGTACGCCTGATCATGTGGGAAAATGCCATCAGTAATCCATCACAGACCATGTCAGAGGTCCTTTGTTTCTGCCGGCATGACTTTTGTGAAGAGAGGAAGAGAAAAAAGGCCACATCAAAACATTCTGCCAGCCATTGATGTCTGTTGACACTGGCATCAAATCTATGCATTTGCATGCACGTGTATGCGTGCGTGCGTGCGTGTGCATGTGTGCGTGTGTGTGCGTGTTGGAGCATAGAGAACAGAGGTATCATGGGGAGGTAGAGAACTGCTAATTTCAGGCTTTGATGAGTGTGAAACCAGTTTAAATATGGCCTTTGTGTGTGTGTGTTCGAGTGCAAGGGGTGGATACTTTGCCCTCAGCTCAAGTGGAGTGTGGTAGAGAGCGTGGGACTGTGGGACTACAAGCAGGACAAAGACATCAATGATAAACACACACACACGCACAGGTTTTCTCTATCCAACATCCCTTTTTTACAACCTACTCTACTTTTGTATTCGCCTACATTCATCCATTTTCCTATTTGTTTGTTGTCTAGCCATTCATTCTGATATAGGACGTCATACTGTAAGGATTTCATTCTATCATTCTATCAAAATACTAACACATAGTTAGACCAATACCAGTTTCTGACCATTCAGCAGCCTAACCAATTACCTATGTTTTAAAAGTGATATTTGAGTTTTGTAGAACACTTTTATTGTGTTATTTAAAGGCTTGCTCTGTCATTCGCTAGAACACTAGCTAACTTTGAGCTCGTATCAAAACAACTCCCTCATAAGCTCCGTCCACACACGGAAACACATTGCGAGGCATATGGCATTGTTGTTGTTGTGTTTGTTGTGTTTGTGTTACTGGATTATTTTTTCTGCAACATGGTCCAGTGAATTTGACAAAAAGTATACTGTATTTGCAGATGCCCCTGGTCCTTGTGGTCAGTGCTGGTATTGCTGTGTGGTACAGTGATCTCTGCTTGCATGTTCTGGCTGCAGTTTGGCTGGTTGGGAACCTGGGATCACCAGGGCCACTACACCTACTAAATATTAAGGGCAGCCTCACATACTGTACTCTCCAGGGTGACACACATGAGCAGGACAACACCTTCTGTAGCTCCTCTGTTGTTTGATTTGTCTTGACAACATACATACACTCTAAAATGCACATTCAGAACAGCATATTGTAAATTGGTTGAGTTGTTCATATTATTTTGTGTATTGTTGTTAATACAAAAGTAATCAAGTACAATAATTTGAACATTTTGCATTTAACATCTTGCCAACCTCCCTTTTAGTTCAACATGTTCTTTTGCTTTGCATAGCCTCAAAATCATTCATAAAATATGAACCAGGCAAAATATGAATTTAAGCAAAATAATAAAAAAGCATTAATTACTAAAATAAGATCCAATAGCAGTGTACTGTATATTGCATCAGTAGCAAAATAGCCTAATATAATATTATGTTGTGGAACGCTATTTCAGTTTGCTTTAGTATTTCTGAAAAATCAAATGTATTCTATATTGTCTAAAATGGAGGAACAGTTTTCCATATCAAGGTTCTCTTGGGCTCTATTCAGAACTGGGAAAAACAACTGCTAAACAGCAAGAAACAAGCAAACCAAAAAAACAAAAACATGGATGCATGGTCACGTTTCTCTAAGGACAATGTCTGACAGTAGCTGGGGTTCCTTATCAGATGCCCCTTACTGGGTCCACAGTGCCTGCCAAGACATCTTGACTAGTGACAGCAGATGGCAGCCCACTGTGTGTGTGTGTGTGTGTGTGTGCGTGTGTGTGCATGCACGAGTGGTTGGATGTACTGTACTGTTATGTTTGCATGTAGAAATACAGCATACTTTATTTGTATCCTTTTAATTTTAGAGGATATTTAAGATAAGGCTTGTGTGTGTTCTTAAATAAACACAGTTACAGACAGTTAAACATTTAGAACATTTTGGATTAAATTTGAAATTGTCCTTAAATTAAATGCCACAACATTTGAAGTGTAACTTTGTAGCGTCGTGGGCACATTGGTGGATTAATGTGTTGTCGGTTCTGCCACTACCATAAACAAAGGGTTAATTGTGAATGTCAGGTAAGGCAGCGACAGAGTAGAGGATTTAACAAAAGTAAAACAATGCTTGGAAAACTTGACTTTAATATTTATCATCTTCTCTACCTGTCTCTCAGTTGAGGCAAGTCTCACTGTTTTTCCATGCTTTGACCTTGTAGGATACATTGTGCCAAATCAATTGACACACTGCTGTAATTAATGAACCATACTGTAGCTCAGTCAGCTGTGGTTCAGCTGTCTCCCTTGGATCAAACACAGACGCACAGAGAGGCCTTGCTGTGGTTTTGTACAATATTCAGTAGCTCAGTGTTACGGCAATACATGTTTTTAGTCATGTGAATTTATGTTACTGTAATAAAAAACACTGGGATAGACATAATTGTTTACATAATACTTGAATAACTGGCCTACAGATCGAGTTGCAATTTAAGATCCACAGAACATTTTATTGGAATATTAATTGTAATGTCACGAAGAGGAATTAAACTAATTGCAATTCAAAGAACATCAGATTACTGACAGTTCCGAGTGATATTGATTTCCTTCCAAATGATCAGTAGCAGTCAAATTAAGATGTCCTCAATTGTCCGGCTTATTGTTGAAAACTTTAGGTTGAAGTAGATAATTCAGGAAATGTAAGTGCTTTTTATTTTCTACAAAATACTGTATAGACAATTGTATCCAAAATTACTGACAGACAGAACAATGACTGGATTAAAGAACAGGTATGGGTTAGGCATCTTGCTCATTTTGGGCATGTCAGGGATCAAACCTAAGACCTTTTGGCTGGAGTCAACCCTCCCTAGCCCATAACCCTAACCAACAGCCTATTCTGCCCCCTAATGGACAATTAAAATTCCATTATTGAAAGCTACATCTAATGTCTCAGTATTACAGTAAGTAAAACTATCTGTTAAACAGAACAGATTTAACCAACATTATTCAACAGTACATTGCAATAACTTCAGAGGGCTGTATTTTGAATCTTTCATGATATACAGTACTGGTACAATTCCTTCCCATGATATTAATTTGTCATGTTGCGATATTGACAATATATTTAATGATGTGTTTACATTGCACCACTCCTTAGGGTTTGAATAGAGCAATGCTGTTGTTTAGAGAGATGTTTCCTGTTGTGCATCTCATTGACAGTTTGTTGAAGAAACACAGCGCTTGTCTGGAAGCCGCATACCCCAATTATTTTGCCTCACTCTATGGTCTCACAGGGTGGACATGGCTACAATTGCAGTGTGTACACATTTTAATATTGTATACTGTAAGTGTGTGTGTGCATATGTGTGTGTGTGTGTGTGTGTGTGTGTGTGTGTGTGTGCCTGTCTGTGTGTGTGTGAACATAAGCTTTGAGATCTATGATTTTCTGACATTTATAAAGACATTCTTAACTCGCCTAATCGACCGCATTCATTAATAAAACACACAAGAAGACACTGAAGACTTTTCAATGAAAAGTGTGTGCTTTGATTCTGCTTTTGCTTGTTTTTATTTTATTTTACTTAGGGACATTTTGGAAACTGGAAACACAAAGAGTCCGGATAATCAAAAAGCATTTGACATAGTTGTGATGTGTGTGTGTGTCTTGTGTCTGTGCATCGGTTGGTTCCATCATCGGTTCTCATGGCAACCACCGCAAGCTCTGTGGTTGGAAGTAACACAATGTCTGTCATGCATCCTCACGCATGAGCATCACTGTGGTACGATGCTGCTGTGGAAATGTACAGTTTCCAAAACGCTTCCTACATTTCATGACTTCATGACTCATTGCCCCAAGCCACGATAAGTGCCTGTTTATATCTGATATTATGGCTTTGTACTGGTAAACTTAACCACCCACCCTCCATGTTGGCATACAAATGCACACACTTTATTTGTGTTCCAACAGTGCCCTCTACAGTTTCCCATTAAAATTATATGCCTACATTACACCAAATAAAAACCTGTTCTAAATGAGTAATTCTGTGTTTTTAAAACAATAAATCAGTGCTGTGCTATCAATTAAATTTAAAATATAACATTTAAATAACTAAAATATATAAATTATATTATTATTATTATTATTATTATTATTATTAATAAAATAAACTTTAGTAAACACTATAAGCTTTAGTAAACACATTTGTAGATTGAAACAGCTAATCATATAGCCACATCCACACATCCAATGACAATTAGTTGATTACTAAATGTTAAAAGAATAAATATGTTAATTTTAAACAAATCCCCTTCTTTAATCTTAAAATAAAAAAATTAAAAGAAGGTGCCTCATTTACATAAAACTATTGGGACATCCTGTGGCCAAAGCATATAATGCACCTACCCGTCACAAGATAATCCAGGGGGTCCTACAGTAAAATGGACCAATTTAGCTGAACATGTTTGACTTTGAGATAACATTTTAACCCTGAAAAAGTTTGGAGATTAATTTGCAGTTTTCAGGAGACAGGTGCCAGAAACACAATATTATCAAAAGGAGGCAAATAGAAGCATAATGCATATTCATTTAAGGGTCTCGTATGAAATCGTTTTGAAACAGCAGCGGTCGTTTGGAGGGCATAGTTTTTTCTGGGAACAGAATAGCTTCAAACCAGCGCATGACAGAATTATTACAGCAGATTGGTTTCTGTCTGAGAGTGAGTTCAGTCTGATTTAATACACCCAATATGTATGGTAAAGAAGCACAGTGCTCGTCTGGAAGCCGCACTCCTCAAAGTTATATTGACTCATTTTATGGGCTCACTTTTTGTAGTAAAAAAGATGGTGTTGAACAATAACTATTTTCATAATTTATAGTCATTTATATTGTTACTGTAAAAAATATCATGGAATATATTATATAGTTTAAAGTCTCTCAGCCATCAGCCTGTCAGCTCTAAAGAAGTTTCCAAGCATCAAATATGATTTTAAATGTCTATACTAAAATGCACATTTAGTATAACAAGTATTATTAGTGAGCATTAAGTTATGTACACTCAATAAAAGTAAGTAGGGAACCATCACCTTATCTTGGTGGAGAGGTTTGGGTGTCCCTATGATCCTGAGAGCTGTGTTGTCTGGAGCCTTGTGCTCCTAGTAGGGACTCCAAAGGCAAAGTGGTCTCAGTGGAGGGGTCAGTCTAAGAATGGTTCAGAAGACCATCATGGCGTCTCTTGCATCCCTGTGGAGGTTGGGGACATTGAACCTGAGTGGGCAATGCTCAAAGCTTCCATTGCTGAAGCTGCGGCGGAGAGCTGTGGTCACAAGTTCAGAGGTGCCTCAAGAGACGGTAACCCTCGAACATCGTGGTGGACACCAGTGGTCAGGGAAGCCGTCCGACTGATGAAGGAGGCCTTTCAGGATATGTTGTCCCGGAAAACTCTAGAGGCGGTTGCAAGGTAAAGACGGACCCGAAGGGCTGCAGCATCTGCCGTAGCAGAAGCAAAGCAGCGGGTGCAGGAGAGGTTCGGTAAAGCCATGGAGTAAAACTTTCGGTTGGCACCAAAGTGTTTCTGGAAAACCGTCCACCACCTCAGGAGGGGGAAGCAGGGTACCATCCAAGCTGTGTACAGTAAAGATGGGACGCTGTTAACCTCAACTGAAAAGGTAATTGGGTGGTGGAAGGAACACTTTGAGGAAGTCCTGAATGCGACTGACACGCTCTCTATGGTAGAGACAGAGCTGGAGGCTGATGGGGGATCATCGTCAATTTTTCTGGGGGAGGTCACTGAGATAGTCAAACAGCTCCACAGTGGCAAAGCCCCGGGGTTTGATGAGATCCGTCCAGAAATGCTAAAAACTTTGGATGTGGAGGGGATGTCTTGGATGACACTCCTATTCAACATCACGTGGAAGTCGGGGACAGTGCCAAAGAAGTGGCAGACTGGGGTGGTGGTTCCCCTATTCAAAAAGGGGGACCAGAGAGTGTGTACCAATTGCAGGAGTATCACACTACTCAGCCTCCAAGGTAAATTCTGAGCTGTGTACGGCTTCTCGGCAGTAAGTCGGACTCGTTTCAGGTGGGAGTTGGTCTCCGACAGGGGAGTGCTTTGTCCCCAAACCTGTTTGTGATATTCATGGACAGGATATCGAGGTGTGGTCGTGGTGGGAAGGGGTTGCGGTTCGGTGGCCTGGGGATCTCATCGCTGTTTTTTGCAGATTATGTGGTCCTGATGCCAGTGACATTTGCTGCCGAGTGTGAAGCGGCTGGATGAGGATTAGTACCGCTAAATCTGAGTCCATTGGTCTCAGAAGGAAACCGATGGAGTGTATACTCCGAGTAGGAGACCTTACCCCAAGTGAAGGAGTTTAAGTACCTCGGGGTCTTGTTTGCGAGTGAGGGGACTATGGAGCAAGAGTTTGGCCGGAGAATCGGAGCAGCTGGAGCGGTATTGAAAACACTTTACTGCACCGTTGTGACGAAAAGAGAGCTGAGCCGGAAGGCAAAGCTCTCGATCTACCGGGCAATTTTTGTTCCTACCCTCACCTATGGTCATGAAGGGTGGGTAATGACCAAAATAACTAGATCAAGGGTAAAAGCGGCCGAAAAGGGTTTTCTCAGGAGGGTGGCTTCCAGCTGGGAGGAGGCCTCGGGAAAGACCCAGGACTAGGTGGAGAGATTATATCTCTAAGTATTGGGAACCACTGCTTTAAGCAAAGCTACTACCAAAATAGGCTACCTTATTTGTTTTGGTGTGCAAGATGGCAGCTTATATGGAGATTTAACTATCTCTCTCAATGCTGACAACCCTGCAGCACCGCAAGGGAATGATCATCAGGACACCGTGGTTCCTCAGCAATAGGCTGGCCTTTCAGTGTGGCACCAAAATCTTTTTTATATTTTTTTATTACAAACACATCCAGTGCCTGGCAGCAAGATAAGGTTGGGCCAAGCAATGTCCAACTATAATGCTGATTTCCCCACTTAGATACATTTAAAAGATTATCTTGTAACCTTGTCAGAGATTAAGTAATAGTAACATATTAACATCCATCCATCCATCCATCCATCCATTCATTGCTAACTGCTTATCTGTGGTCAGGTATATATATATATATATATATATTTTCCGCGTATAAAAAAACATTATATGAAATGCTTTGCTGCAACATGTTGTTATATATATATATATATATATACAGTATATGTTTTATGTAACTTTATGGTATATAGGTATGCCTACTGTAGGTATCTGTATAATGTACATGTTATGTGTTACGGTATGCAGTATGGAAACTTAGTTATAGCCTAACTGGTATACACAGTATATGAGTAATTCTGTGTATGTGATCCTATGGTCATTAGGCGTACACAGCCCGACACAGGGAAACCGACTGGTGGCTCATCATCACACAAACACTTTACATCTGTTAAATTGAGCGAAGAAGAAAGTGCAGAGACAGAGTCATAGGCTAGTGTTAGACAGCACTGTGACTGTTGACCATGGCATGTAAAGCAACATGAAGCTGTGTTGGCTTCAACATGCAGATACTGTAGCACCGGGGCTTGGCATTATAGGAATCAGCGCTTACAGAGAAAGTCGCTTTCTTGACTTCCCAGGCTTGATTGGAAATGGTTTGACAGGATGAGTTATTTCACCAAGGTGAAATAACTGGCAAAATTGCACACATAGATCAAATGATCCAGAATGTACATTAATTTCTCTATAACAGCAAATATTTTCCCTGCACTTTTAAGGCGGAAAATAAAAAACACAATTATAACTGATGCAATAAACAAAATACACAAGAATGGAGAGGAAGTATATTTTGTAAACTAACATGCAAAGCCAATGCAATGTGCTGCCAACGCTATGGAATGCTATAATTTGTATTGCATTATTCTTGTACTGTTATCTGCACTGTATCGTAATCATATCAAGCTCTTAGTTTATTGCAATCTCTGTATAAAAGATAGATTTATCAGATTTCGTCCCCACTGCAACAATACAATGTCTCTGCAGGGGATCATTAAAGTTCTTCTTTGTTCATTGCCCTATATTACACAAATCTGTCATATCTGGTCTTTAGTAGACATCAGTGTTGTACAAGGGCACAGATGATTCTTTCATGATAGTCACAAATGTTAATGTCAAAGACGCTAATACATAAACATTCTAATGAGGCAAATGGCATTTAGCCAGCAACAAGGCACAAATAATTGCTAGCACACAGGCTGGGACATTCTGATATGAGTCATGAACGATAATTAGGTCTGAATTTGAGCTCTAACCGCATATCAAAAACAGACTGAACAAACTTAGCAAGACGAGTATATGTCATCCCCTTGTTTCATTAAAATGTTACTCCTTTGTTCACCTAATATTCCTAAACTAATTGTAATCCTCTTTCCTCAGTAGAAGCCTGACACACTGATCTTGTCACCTCATCAAATTGAGATTTTTTCCTCGTGCCTTTAAGTAAAACTTCACAGAACCACTAGATGGCAGCAATATCCCAGATCAGTTAACAGCTAACCCTTTAAATGATTGACATTCTCCCTGCTGACATTGAAACGATTTTGCATAAACTAAACTAAACCAAAATTCATGAGTTAAATATAGGTCTGATATTTTGCCCAAACACTCGTTCCTTTCTAAGAAAATAGCAGACGTGTCATCTTATAAGAACTAATATACTGCTCAGGTTCAACGTTTATATTGATTGTCTATGCGTGGTTGTGGGTGGAGTGTTATTTCCTAACACCAAAGCTGTATCACCCCCCTCCCCCACCTCTGGGTTGGAACAGATTAAATTAGAAAGGCCTTCATTTGTGGCACCGACACTTCCAGAGCTTCCTGCTGCGACACTGGATTGGATCTTCCTCAAAGGAAATCATCTCTCCAAAGTCTGTATTAACACCCTGTTGCCCTCCTGCTAGGGCAGGTGAGCCACCGGTCCACCGGTCCCTTTCCAGGGATCGTGAGTGTCATAGGCGAGGCGAGGAGGGGAGGCTACCTTTAAACGCGGGCCAGGGCACCTTCCGAAGGCGGGCTGCTGATTAATTGAGCCTGCGGCTGTGCGGCCTAGCCACTGACAGATATTAAGTGCAGGTGCCGCCCGGTGGGAAAGCGCTCTCCATCTTGCCCCCGTGTGACTCATTGCTTTGTGAGGGATGGAGTGGGCACTCCCATGGAGAGCTATCTTCAAGCACTATGCCATCCAGAAGCAGCCAGCCTTACCGAAAAACAACTTATCAATATCCAACCGTAGCCCCTTTCAGAAATGTCCATTTCATTCCATTGAAAAACATATAAGTTACTACAACATATAGAGTGTGGTGCAGAGTGCACAGATGCCAGGCTGATCATTGTCAAGACAGCCAATTAAATATTGATAAGTGCTCGCCGAAGAGGGCTAGAAATGATATAGCACACCATAGTAACGGCCTGAAAGACATGCAGTCGATTTATATTTTTTACCTGCAGGTCTGTTAGCCAGCTGTCTCAGTGTGTATACGTCATGCTTATAGCTAATAGCTAGCGTTGCGTGATTACATAGCGGGAGGCTTGCAGCCAAGAGTGACTGCTGTGTGATGGGTAATTAATTATCAGGACCTTTTAAACGTATACTGTGTATTGTACACACCTATAGCATTAGAGCAGCGACACATGCCCTTCTCTGAACGCGGCAGGCTAATAACACCATACATAGTAATGCAGAACACTTCTCTCTAGAGACCATGGGCACCTGTCTGTACAGATATACAAATGCTCTCTAACCACCTTCTGGTGTAAATATGCTCGTTTATACAGTATTTTAACAACTGCTGTACAATGCGGTCCTTCTAATGTCGGTATGTGTGCGTGTGCGTGAGAATGTATTTGGATGGTGGTTTGTGCATTCACAGCTGTGCCTGTGACAGCAGCTAAACCGGTCACTTGCGATTATGCTTATCACACTCTTCTGAGCAGAGGAATGAGAGAGGGAGAGAGAGAGAGAGAAAGAGAGAAAGAGGTGATTATGTATATATATCGTGCAAGAAGACAGTTCAGACCATACTAGTAGATAGTCAAGTCATGTCTGTTAGTCTGGAGAGAGCGAGAGAGAGAGAGAGAGAGAGAGAGAGAGAGAGAGAGAGAGAGAGAGAGATAGCTTGCGTAGCTAAATGAGCTGCTAAAGCTAACAGTTCAAATGGGACCTATCTCGTCAATAGAAGGCACATTTCAAACGTTTGGGGCCCCAACAGTAAAGATCAGGCAGAATATCTAACTGCGCGGCCCTCAGCCTTGCACTTCCCTTCTTGGCTCTACAAGTGAACCTTAAAGACCCCAGTGTTGCCTCCTTGGCTCTACAAGTGAACCTTAAAGACCCCAGTG
>JAODUH010019138.1:0-14143 GCA_027564835.1 Typhlichthys subterraneus | reverse complement strand
CTTGGCTCTACAAGTGAACCTTAAAGACCCCAGTGTTGCCTCCTTGGCTCTACAAGTGAACCTTAAAGACCCCAGTGCACAGACTGAGCACGGTATGCTGAACCAACAGGGCTTTAAGTAGCACAAGGTTATTACAGTCTGGACTGTACCTCATAGAGTGCAGAGCGGCTGCTGTTGGATTTATTATGCAAAAACGTAATAATCTCATGTTCTCCTTTTGCGTTTATTCTTCTGTAGGTGACAGAGGGGTCTTTGTTTGCCTTGGGCTAATGATTACATCTGTGTTGCTCAGTGTATGCTTTTTAAATGAATTCTTTTAGCAGATTAGCAGTAGGTGGCAATCCTCTGTCTTCCTCATTATGGGGATAGTTATATGAGATATACACATAGTACAAATGTGCACGTGGGCGAACAGGACTGGTATGCCAGAATATACATATATATCACTGAATGCGTGCATATTCTCAGCTAACCTTGCCTGTTATGTTCAATATCGCGAAGCTTTGCCTCATTACGGTATCCTTCAAACCACAGAACTTGACCTGAAATGTTCTGCTCTTGCAGTCTTTCAGCGTAGCACTAATAGAAAACAGAAACAATAGTTTTGTAATAAATAAGTAAATACGACTCCTGTATTAGATGAAGTCAGCGATTGTAAGATACACATTTTGCCAAACTCAGTGAATACCTCCACGTTGGTCTGCTAGCTACCCTTTGTGTGCTTTGAAAAATCAATCTGTGTTCCTACACAGCCCTGACTGTAAATGGGAACACAAGAAAACAATAGCTTAGCCTTGGCAATGCATTTCCAATGTGTGGGGAGGAGCTTATACGTATATGTTTATCGGTAGTCATTTTCTTCTTGTATCAGTTCTCTTAGTTGCTTACAGTCATTATTTAGGTTTTGGGTTGGGCAACTGAGTTGGATTGCAAACAAAGGGGTACATTTCACCTGTTTGGATTGAGATACAAGCAAAAGCTCCTGTTGTGAAATATGGGAAATAACTGAGGCTAGCATGGCATTATGGACTCCAATGTGGGATATGCTTGCACATGCTGCTGGCACAGAACTTATCTCGCTCCCCTTTACTGACAGGTAAAAGCTCTTGTTTACTGCTAGTGACAGTCAAATGTCAAACAATGGTTTGCCTTCTCTGGCAGTGCTGTAGTAAAACGACATTGTTAGCAAGTCTCCTGTTGACTGAACATTTGGTTTGCAAGGCACCTCAGTGAATGGCCGCTCACAATACCCTACATTGTGGCTGCTTGCACTTCAGTGAATTACATCAAGATGAAGTAAGCAACAGTGGCAGGCTACACAAGGAGAGGGCAATCCCTGTATTTACACATGAAAATAATGTAGGGGGAATATTCTGTTGTGCAGGATTTGAGGAGTTATACATATATTTATGTCAAACCATGTGACAAAAGAAAGACAAACAAAACACAAAAACTAAAAAAACTAAAAAAAGATGTATTAATATTGATTTCACTTCCCTTGCTGTTACCTGCACTACTCTATACTCCTCCCACTACATCTGGGCATAAGTTTGTGCCATTCATTTTAACACAAACAGTGAGCTGGAATGGAATTAAATGTGGGGTTCTGCGGTAACCCCAAAATGTGGGATTCTGTGATTTAAATGTAAGTTAAAGGTTAAAATGAATGTTTGTGTTTCCGTGGGTTGTCTCAGGTGTGTCTATATTTCTGGGAGATTATGCACCAAGTTCAGTTATTCTCTGTGTTATACTTCTTTATTTCTCTCTTCCTACGCACCCCTACTGTATATCAATGTGAGCGCACTGCGTTGCGAGCAGGGGCTTAATGCTTATCAGCGCTTCATTCATATATCATACCGTCAGGATTTGCCACGAACCTGCAACAATTGCCAAGATTTAACCGCCTTCCAAAAAGAAACATTCATTCCCATCACACAATATGGTCGCTTATCTCCCAGGCGGAGAAAAGAGACATTCAGTGTCCATTGAAGGCTGATTTACCACGTTCAAATCACAGTGATAAGTGGCGATGTCACGGCAGTTATTCAGCTCCAACATCCGTGTCTGGTTGCCGGGGCTCCCAGTATGATCTCCCTCTGTGCCTGAGAAGGAAGGGCCTCTTACAGTGTGCCCTGGAACGCTGAAGGAGCCCACTTTGCACGAGGATGAGTGCATCTCACCCGGTGAACAAGGAACACAGTCCACAGGGAGTGTCATCTGAGCACAGTACAATCTTCACATTTCCTCTGTGGGACTATGGCTGCCTAGTGAGACACAACACAGTCTCAACAACACAGGAAGAGCCTCGTTTGGCCCAAAGTGTCCTGGTTCTCTCGACTACAGCTGCTGTACGTAAAAGTGCTACAGACACTGCACAGGCAGAATCTCTTGGCGGAGTTGTCATGCTAATGTGACAGATGTATTCATCATCTTAATGAGCACTTCTTTCTTCTACTTCTACGTCAGTAGAAGTCAGTAATCAAGTCAGTAATCAAGTGTTTTGATTGACTCTTCACGCTAGGTATGCCACTCAAACATTGCATCCTAAGTGCCCGTCCATTGCTTTTCCATAAATGCATTTTGATGAGAGGACCTCAACTCTCAAACTAGATCTTCCACAGGGGACGCAAGATGCTTTCAGTGGGTCGTTAGATGAGGACTTATCTTGTTGGGGTATAACTTAAATGTAAAGTCCCACAAAGGAGTAATTTCAGCAGGCAGGTTGATGAACACCATGTGTGGATGCCAGTTACATGTACAGACCTCTAGAAGGGCAGGGGCGAAACCCCCAAAAAGGGCGCCCCCTCCAAAATAATAATAAAAAAAAAACTTTATCCATCCATCCATCCATATATCCTCTCCCGCTTATCCGGAGTTGGGTCGCGGAGGCAGCAGCTCCAGCAAGGGACCCCAAACTTCCCTTTCCCGAGCCACATCAGCAAGCTCTGACTGGGGGATCCCGAGACATTCCCAGGCCAGTGTGGAGATATAATCTCTCCACCTGATCCTAGGTCTACCCCGAGGCCTCCTCCCAGCTGGACGTGCCTGGAACACCTCCCAAAAGAGGCGCCCAGGGGGCATCCTTACCAGATGCCCATACCACCTCAACTGGCTCCTTTCGACGCAAAGGGGGAGCAGCTCTACGGATAGCTCAGCTTCTCACCTTATCTCTAAGGAAGATGCCCTTCACCCTCCTGAGAAAATCCATTTCGGCATACATATACTTCGACATAGTGTGAAAGATGGATCTCGCTAAACGGTCAAAAGTGTGGCCTCACTTTATTGATGAAAACAGCGACAAGGCAAGTTGAGCACTTTGAATGCTGAATGCGCCGTGTAGAGCACCAGCTAGAGCTTCACAACGCTAAAACAACCACCGCTGATCTAAAAATAGATCTCTGAACAAACAGCATACACTATGCCTATTTAAACGGCGAACGAAAGGAGACATTAAACAAGATACTGTAAGTAACATATAGACATACAAGGTCAGCTTTGGTGCACCTAGGCCTAAATGTTCATGGTATAGTGCAAGTTATTGAGTTCAAACCAGCTGGTAAACATGTGATTTGTTAATTTACTCACCTTTGTAAACTGTTCTTATATAGTTATATGCTGTAACCTTAGAGTATGTAATTATACTAATTAAATGCATTAACACCTATTCACATTTAAAAAGGCTATTCTTATTTAAAGAAACATTCCTGAATCTGTTGAATGTCATTGACATTGATTTGAGTGATTATAGCCTAAATTAAAAGTTTTCCCTCTTGAAATATGTTGTATTTCTTCTCCCAAAAATATTGGCATCGGAACAGGGAATCGATAAGAATCGGATTCGATAAGCAGAATCGGAATCGGACCCGGAATTAATGTAATTTAAACGATACCCAACCCTAGTTTCCAGTTTCCATACTATGTGTTTACTTTGCTCTCTTTCCTGAGCTCTGTGAAGGCAGAATGGACCTTTATGTACTGATGTCTTTGTTTGTGTGCCTCAAAGTCCCCCCCCCCACACACCACACACACTGCTGTCACCAGCTGTATGCATTGTGTTTGTCTGGCCGACAGCAGGGCTTAGGTTCGCTTAAATTCAGAAGATTAAATTCAGATTTTGTTTACTCTGCTCTGCTGTTTTTTATTTTTTTTTGTTGGGTGGGTGGAGGGCCGGGGGGATACCTGTTACATGCTTCATTTTGTTTTCTGTGTATTGCTGAAGACAGTCTTACTTCCCGTAGGCCACTATAGCATAACATTAACTGTGGCACAATGCCATCAACTAGTTACTGTAAATGGTGGTGTCCTTTATTTACATACAACCCAGGTAGAGGTTATATAAATGCTATTGAAAGGCATAGTTCAATGCTTCCCACGGTAATGCTTTTTCCCCACCTCTCTTGAAGAGCACCAATCAGAGTGCTTCATGGGCCTAGATCTTGTATGATCATGTGAAATAGTGAGGGAGGATGGGACACAGTCTAAAGAGGCTTTTGTTGCAGCCTCCAGTCCTTGCCTTTACCTTCCAACAACACTTGACACAGTGGCTGTGTGCTACAGCGAAAGTAACTAGGTTCCTTCAAGAATGGCGGTGATAACCATCGTCATCCAGGCCTTTGAGAGGGCATTGCTGCCTTAAACAAGATCACTTCGATTTATGACCATTCATAAAGCAGTGTACACAGAATGCCATAGTAAATTGATCAGAATCACATTGTGTTTGCTTACGGAGCACAACTGCGAACCATACACAAAGAGGAATGTGTCTGTGACTTGTATGTCGTGATACAGTGTCAGGTTACACAGCACAGCACACACATATTCTACTCTATTCATACTATACTGTATACTTTGCAGTAAAATAAGACTCTATTGCTCTATGTTTTTTATAATGTGAATGGATTAGTAGTGTCAATTATTCAACTCACACAAAGTGAATCAATGTTTAAGGCTGCTGTACGTAAACACTTTCCCTGAGGATCCATTGTACCAGAATAGATTATATTAATACGGGGACTTTTGTATCACTGGATCACTTTTATACTGTATCCTTTCCAAGCACTAGGGCATCCAAGCTCTTGGACATCAGTCATAACAGATGATGAATGATGGTAGTTTACCCTTTAATAATCTTCTGCACTCTACATGCCTTCTGAAAAGCGTAAGCAATTTGTCCAACTCCTAGAGTGACACAGACTAAATTTGATTCTTATGCTGCCATACGTGAATGACACATTTGGTCACGTTCATAATAAACAACCAGACTACTGGCATTTTCTCTGCCACAAACATATGAAATATGATGTCTGTATCATTCATAGATAAAATCAGATGAATGTTTGTAATAGTGCAGAAATGGAAGAATACTTTCTGGAGATACTTTTTTAAAATACACAATATGCATTTGTTGCTGAGTAACTGAATCATATAATATTACAGTCATCAAAATTAAGATGTGCGTGGTTTTGTTTGTTCAGGTGCAAAATCATGTGACGACATCCAGTGTTTATTGTTAGTAAAGATGCAATTCTAAAATGTATGTTATACAGGTTATTTTGTTATTTTTGCATATGTCGTTAGCATAACAATGCACTGTATTTGGTCGCGGTAGCCTACAAATGCAGTATGACATCGGGCAAGTATCTGACACTGCCTGTGGGACACTGCAAGTAACTTTATATGACAATATTTAGAGGTAACATTGCAATGAGTCACATGGCGTCTTACACATGAGGAACCTAAACCAAGAATAACATTATGCCAATGTAATTTTTGAGTGGAGATGATTGTGGTCAATAATATGACCACAATGAAATATAAATACTGTTAGAAGCATCACAATAATTGTGCAAAAGAGTGTTTATTTCTTTGCTGAATGTCAGTGTGAAGACTTAATTTTGAGGTACGAAATCTACAGTCAAGGTTTTAACAGAGGTTCAAAAACCATTTAATATATCAGTTATTACTTGTCTGCATTAATAAGCTCCCCATCGTTGTGATGTATGGTTATCTCTCCAAGGTCTAGAGAGATAGAAATGTGCAATGTCAGTGAATGGGGTTCACAGAGATGTTTTAATCGAAACTGGGTCGGCTCCTTGTTAACAACAGGCAATGGCTTTGGTTAAACAATGTGACATCTGTTCAGGCTGAGATATATACAACAACTATATAAATTAATATATTAACAAGTTTCTGGCTAGCCAGTGGTGATGTATTTTCATAAAGGAAAAACAGCTCATATAGGGTTCTTGTTTCTGTGTGGTTCACCCATGTGCTATGTTAATTTAATCTATTTCTCGTTACATACAGCATGACTTCATGTATTTTCCACTGGCTATTGCATGCATTACAATGAGTAAATTGGATGGAAACATCATGGGAGGTTTGGGTAATTGTGGGTCGCTAACAGACTCAAGGACCGTATCATTTCCAATCAAAGACAAAGTCAACCAAAAGGGTTTGGCTTAGATGAATGTGCCTATCTGCAGCCAGCGTGATTGATTAGGCAGATCATGTCAACAGAGTCAACACTTAAAGTACCTCTGCACTTTGTTTTGTACGAGTGCATTCTCCCATAGCCTGCAGATCCCCACTTAATGAAGGCACCACCCGCTGTGAATTCATTCATAGATCATCGGGCAAATGTATTAATGCATGAGGAAGGGACGCGCAGGCCCGCACCTTATCCTCAAGCCCTCGGGAGAGGATGATTTATGGCCTTACCCTCGAACCCCATCAGTTAGCCAGTGCTGTCTGGTATTTTTCTTTACAAGATCGTATCGACTTTTGGAAGATCATGCAGAAAATGAACTGCCATGCGTGAGCGGGAGCTCGCTGAACGAACACTGGTAGTGCCTTTGTACTTGGGGGGGAAGGGGGGGGGGGGGGGGACGAAACAAGCCTCGTTGTGAAAAGAGATGCCAAACAGCATGGCAGTCTGCATCTGAGATGGGAGAGCTGGTATTGTAAGTGGCTTTAATAAGTGTAGCTCTCTACTTTGTGTATGGAAATGGATTCTAACAGGTCTCTGCGAGGATATTACTACATATCAAGCTGCTCCACTATTTGGTTAGGCCAGATAATGGCATCATTACTTTTCCCTTTGCACGCAGATGAAAATTTACCAGCAAATACAACGACAGGAAGCTTTGTGTTTGTTCTCGGTGAAGGGCTACTTATCGTTAGATTAACACGCGGGACCAAACTTCTCACACCCTTTGATTTTATCGTGTCTCAGGGGCTATTAGTTGTTGGTCAGGACATCAGGAAGGCAGCAAAACAACATTAAAGAACATCCCTTTTATATAAATACTGTTTGGTGCTTTTAGTCCTATGAAGAATGTATAAGGTGTTTTATTTTGTAAACTAGAGGCCTTTTTTGTTTCTCAAATCCAACATGACACAGCTTGTTTAAACAAAAACTTACTAAGAAAAGATTGTATCTCTAAGAAAGATTGATTTGAAGCAAACAAATTTTAGGAGTATTGCAGTTTTGAACCAAGCATGTGGTGAACTTTGCACTGGCTTTATAAACAATTCAGCAATAATTAGCCATTAATTTAAGATGCCTGTCTTCGATCTAACATCGCTGTGATCTTCCAAAATCCGTGCTTTTCACTTGGTGCATGGCTATTCCAGACTAAAGCCACATTTCTTTGTGCTATAGCATTTTGTAAGGGGATTTTGCTTCTTGTAAGGCACTTTCAGTTGCTGCCAATTATAATTATTAGAGATTTATGGATAACAGGTACTACAAATGCATGTAACGAATCAAAATCATATACACTGTTTTATTATCATATATATTAGATAATATGAATTATATAAGACTTTTTATAGAAGTTTTATAAATGATGCCCAATGCAGGTTTATAAAATGTGTTCCCTTTACAAATATACAGTACACCAGACACTAATTAAAAATGTAATTGGATGGATATAAATACATCAGCTATTCTGAACTTTCCCATGCAATTCTGGATATTTACTTTATTTGCACGGGGACGGTTTTCAGATGGGGGAAACCCCTTCTCCTTCCCCCTTCCAAATAAACTGTTGCAGCACTGTGTTTTTCCACTTCGCCTTCTTGTAATTCATGGTTAAATCGCCAAATCTGGAGTCACTGCCAGGCCCCCAAAGTCATCCGCCAGCCATTTTGAGGCAATGTGGAAGAAAGAGATTGCATCAACTGGGCTGATAATGTAAGTTAAGCCGAGGGCTGGTTCCTGACAGACCCAGCCTTCGCTGGGGCCGCCAGGGAGATCATCTGCACAGCCAACGGAGGAACACGGAGAGGAAGGCAGCCTCTTACTGAAGCAATTCACATGTGCCCGGCCCAGGGATGAATGCCTGCTCTTGGAAGATAATTGTGTGCTGAGAAGACTCCGGCTAGAGGAACACCAAGAATCCTATCACGGCCGCCCTCTTCCGTCGATAAGATGGGATATCAGAGCTGGCAAGGTGCAGGTGGGGAGGCGGGCAGTGTCATTACTGGGTGGAGGGTGGCTGTACGCCCAGTAACCCCTCCGGCTTACTTATTCACTTCATTTTGTTTATGCTCCCCACTCAGTCGACCACATCCCCTGGCTCGCAAGATCAATTTGATTTCTCTCTGTCTCTGTGGACACCTGATGAGGCCTATCTGAGCACCGTGGCTACAGTTCCTCCCACCACACACACACTTGCACACACATGGACGCACACACACACACAGGCTAAATGGGTGCTACTGTAGGTGATTGGGTGTGACACCCAGCATGCTTCACAGCTCACAGACCAGACACACACAAACCCTCACACATTCCCCTCTGTCATTCTTTTTCTCCAGACCACCCCCGTCTGCATCTGATGCAGCGTTGGGCTGCGGCCAGCACGTTACACAAGACCTGCTGCTCCTGCGAGACTGTGAAGTAGTCCAAGAGGACCGCATCACCCACAAGTCTATGCCTCATCTTTCCGCGCACGCTGGAAAATAATTGCTGAGCTGCAGCCAATTATTGTCTTTGACCTCAGTGACTTTCCTCTCGCATGGCTCACTTTTCTGTCCGACAGCATCACTGCGTTGTCCAATAGAAGCGCTAATACTCAGCAGCAGTCTGTATACAGTGCTCCAATAAGATTACTATGAGTGTTGATGAATAAAGAGCTCCAGAAGAATGTTCTGTTGTGAGCTGACTATTTTTTGTCAGTGAAAGTGGAATAGCTAAAGACACCAGACCCGTTTCACATGTGGCGGGCTTCCTGCAAACACCCCACGATAACTATTGTTTACTACTGGCTCCAGCTGCGACAAATGAACTCAGCATGTGCCCATTCATTTGTAATTAGTAATATAGAAAGATAGAAAGAGATAAATATTTAACAACAGTATGCATGCTTGTTACTTGTGGGGGTGATTTCTAGGTAGGTAGATAGATAGATAGATAGATAGATAGATAGATAGATAGATAGATAGATAGATACCTCCATGTACATTTAATATCACTAAGTAATTACACCATTAAGTAATTAGATACAGAATCATATGTTAATTTGTTTCACTTGACTTCCCATGTCTTTAGATTAGACTCCAGATAAGACTGGAAAACAGCATTTAGGACACTTATTTCTAGCCACTGGATTTTAAACTAATATTCTAGAACACCGCCCAAAGACTGCTGGTCCAACCCTTGCCCAACCAAGTATAAAGCAGGATAATTTGGTAGGGACAGCTCTCTTTCTTTATGTTGTGCTTTGATTTTTTCTTTCTTTCTCTGAAGAAAGGTGACTTCCTTAGCAGCTGCACATTCCTGGAACGTTTACACTTTCTCAGAATGTCAGACGATGGGAAATAAGAAAAAAATGATTTCACAGGAATTAAAGGAACAATACCTGGTGTCTTATAAGAATTACAAAAGGTTGTAGGAGTTAAAGCTGTCTAAATCAAAGACTGCCACGAGGGATTTTGAGAAGTGAGAGACCAACTACAACCCAAGCTTGTGAAGTCTGATTAAAATAATTGAAAAAGGCATGTTACTTGGGCAATAGCAAAAAAATTCATATGCTGTTTTATTCCCCTCTGTATTTGGGGCTTTTTTGGGGGGGCTTGGTTCTCACCTGAGAAGAACTCCAAATCCCAACAATTCATCTCTGAGTGGCAGGTGATCACATCCCCCATAATCCCTTGCTCTGCTTCCATTTGATGTCATCTTTCCTGGGGATAAACATTGGTGCCCCTGAGGCCCATTGATAAGCACTGCTCCTCAGAACAGCCGAGTCGATGAAAACTAGGATCAGATACTTCACATTTTACCCAGGCGCACGCACGCACACATGCACGCACACTGTGGTTATAAGCGTGTATATACACACATGCAACAAAAACCTAGAACAAAAAGGGAAATGCCAAAAATATAAATTCATTGCTTTATAGCTATATAGTTATAGCTTTCATAAACCGCAGCAATCATCATCTGTCAAAAAGCACTCAATATTAAGTGCAGCAGAACTATGCTTTTGGTACCTTTTCACATTAAATAAGATTATAATAATTTAAAGTATATACAGTATTCAACAGCACTTGTATTTGTCAGTAGTAGAGATCAGAGCCTGGCAGCTGGAGAACAACATTCAGTCAATTACACATTGCAGGTTTTTGTCTAATGGTCTCTCTGAGCATAGATAGTTAGCTTGTGAGAATTGCTTGGTTGGGGCTTGCTGTATAGGCTGCCATTAGGATCGGAATGATCTTGTACCAAAACCAATCAAATTAACAAAACAAGAAAATGGTGATGCAGCAGATACAAATTTAAGGAAAAACAAGTAGAACATTAACCTACCCATTGCCCGTTTCAGCATTGCTAGGTTGGAGTTTACATTTACATTTTACATTTACGGCATTTAGCAGATGCTTTTATCCAAAGCGACTTACATGTAGTACATTTGTCAATAGTTGGACAGGTCGTATACCAGCAATTATAAGCAAACAACATTTTACCCTGGTGGATGAGAGGGTCGCCTCACTACGCTTATGGGTTGTGGGGGGAAAAACTGACTGGGTATGTCTGTCAGGCGAAATAAACCTCCCAGCACCCTAGTGTTAAACAGGTTAAATTATGTAAATCCCACTCTCTGACACCTCAAGAACAATCTACTGATTTATAGAGATCCCTTGGGCTCCTTGCTAAGGCCAATATTTTGTAATCCGAGGCTTGCGTCCCGATGGGGATCTCGTATATTTATTTAAAGTAGATTTTTAATTCATTTGACATACAAGTGTTTAACAGACATTATTATGTTGCTGACATAAATATACAGTTTATAGCATTTAACGTTTGGGTTTTGGCTTTTCTGATGTTAAAAATTAAATATATGCTACATGATCTAATGTTGTGTTCATCGGACATGTTTTTTTATTGAGAACGCCATGTTTCCTTACAGTAACTTGGGACACATATGTGGTGAGGTTTAGTACTTTTCAGTTTAAAATCGCCACGTTACAGAGCAAGACTTGACCTGCGGTGCGCTCCGCAGCCACAGCCCGCACATTCTCTTGTCACGTTCATTTTGATACAATTACCTTTGTTCGTGAAAACCAGCGTACGCAACGTTGTCGTGCGTACGCAATGTTGATACATGAGGCCCCTAGAGAGATATGTTTGGGAGGAACGTCCTCCCTCATCTAAACCCGGGCAGGCGTTTATTGTTAGACTTCTGTGCTACTGTAGTCATGGACTGTCCATAACAAACACTATGTTCAAACATAAAGATGCTCATAAGTGTACGTGGTACCAGAGCACCCTACTACCACCCTACTACCCAAACGGATAGTAGGGTGAACTGAGAACATCTGGTGGAGGCCCTTACCTGTGAGATCTTCAACTCACACCTCCGGCGGAGCTTCTCTGGCATACCTGTGGAGGTAAGGGTTTGACCCAGAGTGTGAAATGTTTACAGCTTCCATCGCTGCTGCAGCAGAGGGCTGTGGACTCAAGGTCTTAGCTGCCTCAACGGGCCATAACCCTCGAACATCGTGGTGGACACCGGTGGTCAGGAAAGCCGTCCGAATGAAGAAGGAGACCTTCCGAGATATGATATCCCAGAAGACTCCGGAGGTGGCTGCAAGGTACCGGGCAGAAAGAAGTGATGGCACAGTAGGCTGTTTTCGGTTGAACAACCCAAAGGGTTAGGGGACAACATTTTCCATTTTCTTTCCCACACAAAATACAGTCCCAAAAGAATCACTTGAGTGTATGTGAGCTGTATGGTAAGCTCCCCAGACTAAGTACAGCACTTAACAAAACTGTAGTAATGCGCTGTAAAGCATAACGTCAGATAACGTCGATAGCGCACACGCCCTAGATCAGATGTCATATTTGATGGGCTAGCCTCATTAAAAAAATAAAATGTATACATTGCGTAAAAGCGATCGCTTGCCATGGCCTGCGATTGGATTAGCAACACCGCGGTATTGCAGTATTGCGATTATCGTGACAGCCCTAGTGTACAGTAAGTATGGGACGCTGTTGACCTTAACTGAGGAGGTAATTGGGCAGTGGAGAGAATATTTTGAGGAACTCCTGAATTGAACTACTGTAACATGCCCTTTTAAGGGTAATCCAATCCCTGTATGTCCAAAGCGAGAGCTGCGTACGAATTCTAGGCAGTAAGTCGGACTCGTTTCAGGGGTTGGTTTCCGCCAGTGCTGCGCTTTGTCATCAATCCTTTCTGTGATATTCATGGACAGGATATCAAGGCATAGTCGTGGTGGGGAGGGGTTGCGGTTCGGTGGCCTGGGGATCTCATCACTGCTTTTTGCAGATGATGTGGTCCTGATGGCATCATCGGTCTGTGACCTCCAGCATTCACTGGATCGGTTCGCAGCCAAGTGTGAAGCGGCTAGGATGATGATTAGCACCGCTAAATCTGAGGCCATGGTTCTCAGCAGGAAACCGATTGAGTGACTACTCCACATTCCTTTGGAGAGCATAATATGAGGCGTAGTGTTCCGGTTTCTTCCAGGGATGATTTGGCCCTAATTCTGCCCCCTACTGGATATATTTTAAATCCTCCAAGCACACGCAAGGTATGCAGGCAGTATGTGAGTAATGCCTTTTGCGACGCAGCCGCATGTCTATACTGTATGTACGCGTTGCACTAAAACAATTATATCGGGGCCTTTAGAGATCTGGTGAGAGCTCAGCTATCCGTGAGGAACTCGGAGTAGAACCGCTGCTCTTTTGCATCGAAAGGGGCCAGTTGAGGTGGTACGGTGCACCTCCCTGGGAGGTGTTAAAGGCACGTCCAGATGGGAGGAGGCCTCAGGGAAGACCCAGGACTAGGTGGAGAGATTATATCTCCACACTGGCTTGGGTCACGCCTTGGGGCCCCCCCAGTCAGAGCTGGGTTAATGTGGCTAGGGAAATAGCATGCTTACAAAGAAACTGTGAGGGGTTAAATAATGTTGAGCTTGAGGACTTGATATTGTAAGGAAGCGCTAGAGTCCAGGGTTTTATAAAAGTTACATTCTACTAAAAGTAAATTTATTTGAGTATTTGCCATACAGACAACAATAGAATAAGAAACAAGTTCTGCCAGACAAACTTAATGAGCAGAAATCCACATCCTCATTAACATCTCATGTTTTTCCATTTGAATTTGACAACTTGTTCCTCAGTCAATACCCAGGGATCAATATCTACACTGTGCTGAAACATTTTCAGACCACGCCAAGCATAAATAATGAATGTCATTGCTGGGTTATTGACCCCTATAAGATAGCGTACCCTGGCATATATGCAAGTAGTCTAGCCTGGACACCCCCACGCACAGAGGTGAGAAGCCAACGTCTGCACAACGACAAACGGCACAGTTCAAACTGATTTAGACCACTGAGATAATTTGGGCCATTGTCATGGTAACAGGAAATTATACCAACACTGTTCTGTTTCTCTCTCTCCCTCTTCCTTCCAACACTTATGGACCGGGAGGGGAGGGGGAAAATAATCGAATTTGCATCCCTCTGGAGACAGGTTACATGTATACCAAAATTTGCCTCATTGCACTTCTTATCATTCAGCAGATAAGGCTGGGATGTTCTCCAGAAGAAAAAAATAATAATATGCGATACAAAAACAGTTAATGAGTTTCTTCGCCCCTTGTCTGCCCCC
>JAODUH010019128.1:0-25994 GCA_027564835.1 Typhlichthys subterraneus | reverse complement strand
AGAGAGAGAGGGGGGGGGGGGGGCTTGTGGGAGCGAGACATTGACGGACACAGAGAGATGGATGGCTCAGGGCACAGTGATCCAAGAGTTAGAGAGAGAGAGAAAGAGAGAGAGAGAGAAAACGACAGAATGAGAAAGAAGGGCGAGAGAGAGACACAGCTGGAATGTGAGGAATGGAGGTCGGACAGTGACAGGGAGTGGCGTTGTGGTGAGATTGACGGAACAGGAGGAGAGGAGAGAACGATGGAGAGGAGGCAGGAGAAGAAACAAGGCTCAGGGGAAAGACCCTTCACATTCCCCCTAGCCTTCGCAATTAGCAAGTAGATTAGCAATTAGCAATTAGCAATTAGAATGTAATATTAGGAGGTGGGATTAAACCTGGGAGATAATGGTCTTTTATTTGTGGACACTGGGAATTGAGGGATGCAATTAGCCAATCCCTATCAAGGTCGACCAGCCGGAGTTGGAAAGACCCAAAAGAAATGCTTCAAGCACAATGACATTTTACAGATTATAGTAGAGCGTTCTAGCACTATAAATCCATCTATGAGCAGTAGCTACGTATATGTCAGCATTTCCATGGTTCTACTGTACACCTAATTTGATTTAAGCAATTACAGGAAAAAAGGAAATGAAAAATAAATAGGTTCTCCACCAAAGTGGCCTCCAGTTGGCCTATACTGCTTTAAAATCGTTGATAAACTGGTATTGTGCATTTAGGATTGGGTTTATTCGCCTCCACAGTCAGTCTGCTGCTTCAACAGTGCAGCCTCTTTTCCAGATTCATCTGTAAACAAATTACCTTCCCATAAATCTAGGTTTTAAAAATGTACACTGCCTCTGAGTTTTATTGTGATTCACCTGCGGATTCATGAATATAAATGCCTGAATAGTTTTTTTTATATAGATACAGTATAAACTGTAATCTAGTAGTAAATACAGATATTCTCTTTGGACGTCGAGGCAGTGTTTGACTAGCGGGAGGAGATGAGGCGTAGCCGTGTTGTAAAACTGCTGTGAAATTCTCTAGAAAGAAAGAAAACAACACAAAACACACAGTCTGTTTCACCCCCCCCCCCCAGAACACTGTGAGAGCCCCGGGTCCTAACCGTAACCCTCTGGGTTCACATGGAGGCTCTTTGCTGCTATTTCCACTCATTCTTCCATCCAGCCCAGCTTTGCCTAGCCTTCTCCATCTCCACTTGTTTTGGTCTGGTCCGTCTTCTGTTCTCTCTCTCTCTCTCGCTTGTGTGCTTGTGTTTTTATTCCTTTGCTACAGAGTGATAAATATTTATTTCCACGCCACTCAAGAGGGAGTGTGGGGGTGTGTGGTTGTCTGTGTTTGGGGGTGAGAAGGGCGGAATTGCATAAGCTTGAGGGTTTCTTAAGCAGCGAGCCAAATTGGAATGTGGTACTGTTGCTAAGGTGTGAGCGCACATGCATGCACTAATACACGCACACGCACGCACGCACGCACACACACACACACAAATGGCAGCTGAACGGAAGGGAATAGAATGTGGCAGCAGCCTCGTGATCTTTACAAACCCGTCTCGTTCACAGGGGCTGGGGGTAGGCTTCTGACCGCCTCCTCTCCCAAGGGGGTCTTCAGTATGTGTTATGGGTGGGCGTGGAGGGCTGCACCATGTGCCAGTCAATTTTAATCATATAAAGCTGTCTCGGCCCTGCACTGACGGCATGGCCGGCTTTACGTCTCGCCCTTGCACTGGAAGAGAATTTAGAATCATGCGTGGAAGCAGCTTTTATGACAGCCAAGCATGGCCGTTTGTTTGTTTGTTTATTTGTTCATATCCGCCCCAGTCTCTGGTTTGCACATATACACACATACATACCCTGAGCTCGACATACTGGCTTTATTATCTTTCCTTCTTTATAGCTTTTTGTTTTGTTTGCGTGGAAACAAGCTAGTGGGTCCTTTGCTTTACAACCAGTGCCACGCTCTCCTCCCAGTTCCCTCCCATTAGCCTCATCCTGCTCACTGTAACCCAGCAGGCCACATTTACCCCCCCCCCACACCCACTTCCCCAGAAAAAAGGGTTGATGGAGGTGTATTTGGGGCACGGCCCTTCATTCTCACAGAAACACGCCTTTGTGAGCCGAGGGACAAAACAGGTCTAAGGGTTGTGGGGCTTCTTTTTTTTTGGGGGTAGGGTGTGGTGCAGGGGCTCAGGAGAAGAAGGGTAAAGTGCTGTTTAGCATTGCAATAAGCTGATGGTGTGGAGGGAGGAGGATGTCTGGCCGGCTCTCAAACAGCCTGAATGTGCGGAGGCATGGCCTGGCCGTCACATGGCTAATTGTGTTTGCCAGCTCAGGCTCAGGCCAGCCTGTTCACAGCCATTGAGGAGCGGAGGCGCTGGCCTGAAGCCTTTTCAGGACGAGGTAGAATGGTCCCATGGTCTCTGAATGGACGCTCCCACTAAGGGCAGAGGGAGAGAGAGATGGAGAGAAAAGCCGAAGACAAACGACGAGAGGAATGTGATTATTGGATCTTGTTCCCAGAAAGCCGGGGTAAACCGTGTTGACAAACAGTCATTTGAATGTGGGACTGATTCTGTTGCAAGGTCTCTATTTGTTGATAGGAGGGAGGGGAATGTGCAACATTTGCACCAAGCAAATAAGCACACACAAACCAACAAGAGGTTATTTTATGCCGCTACTTCATAATTACGTGAATAGGGAGGCAACGCTGGGGTCGCCACGGTCACTATTAACTTTTCATTACCTCCTTGTGTTATGGTATTGATTACCAATAGACGTCGGCGTTGACGGGCGTGCGTTCATTGCACTTCCACCCACCCAGATGCAGACTAACTTACTTGGGGTGCTGTGGTTAATGACCTCCTCTTGTTCCCTCCACAGATGGACTTGCCTGTTTGAATACAGATTATATGAATACTGTCCAAATGTCTGGTCGGCAGTCGAGGGATTTCTAATGCCCCACTCGCCCCTCGCTCCCTTTATCACATTATCCCCCCTCACTCTCTCGTATTCTGGGCTTTTTTTTATTTCACTGATAATTTACAGTGACCAGGAAGCTACCGGGAAAGGCTATGAATTGTGTGGGGGGGCTGTCACAGTACTTGGTGGTACACGGTGGTAATGTCAAGGGAGTAAGGGCGAATAACCTCCATAACCTCCTCAGTTCCTTAAATCACCTCCTCCAACTGTATTTGGCGACCTTGCCCGCACGGATATGTAATCGCCAATCTTGCTGTTTTTTTATGTCTCTTCTAACCTTTTTAAAACATGCCTTGTTCCTTCTTTTATAATCTCCATTCGTCACTGTCAGCCAGAGAACGCCCAAAAGACATAATCAGATGTTGGCGGAATTAAAGAGCCAATAACCCCTATCACAGGAGAACCAAAGCAGAAGGGTTAGAAACACCTCAGCACAGGGATGATACATGTATTTGAAATACGTATTTCAAATACAAAATAGTATTTTGTAATTTGTATTTGATAGGGTTGTTGAAAAAATGCTTTATATTTTGTATTAAAATACTTTAGTGTTTTGTATTTTGTTTTCTATAAAACTATATGGCCTATAAAATACTTTCTGAGAGCCTCTGGTGGTGCCTCTGATTGATGTAACCAGACCCAAAATTCACTTGGTGAACAGAGTCTGTTCAGGGTCCAAGCAGCATGAGTTAGAGAGATGACGTTGAAGGCAAGCGGGTTTTCGAAATGGTGGTAGAGATGAGGCGAAACAATTGTAGAACCGATTGGTTCAGCGCTGTCCAATAGTTTCAAAATTAACCAGAGGTCTTTGCCAACTCGCCACGTAGAGGAATCAACTGTGGACACTTCCTAATGGAGGGTGGTTCAGGAAGTGAATATGGATGAATATAATAATATAATAATAATGAATATTACATCAGGCTAGTAGTCAGCAGGACAAAAAACACAACACAAAAATATAATCTGATTCTATCTTGGAAGCCTGATAAAATAATCCAGTGTTTTGTCATGGCTCTGTAAATAGTAACACAAAGTGGTGCAGACCGCACCACACAACATTACCCTCGCCTTTGACACGTGCTGCTTCTGAGGGAGCACCCTATGTTATTATATGCTATATGTTATGCTATACCTTTAACTAATTAAGTCAGTGTACAGGTGAAGGTTTAGGATAGATCAAATAGGCATATTTATAGGTTTGTGAAGTGATAGGAAAAGTATTTTTTACTATTTTTAAAATACAAAAATACAGCTGCTATATTTTGTAGTTTATTTTGATATACTTACAAATAGGGTATTTGGCATTTTATTTAAAAATACATTTTGATGTGTTTTTGCCCATGCCTGCCTCAGCACCTCTATCTACATCTATCAAGAAGACTCTCTTTCTCTCTTTCACTCAAACACACACACACAAACATTACAGGTATATGCTCCTTTTACAGTATATCTCCATAGGTATGCAGACAATAAAAATGTTTTCCCACCAATAGTGTTCCTGGTGCTAATTACAGTATCTTACAGACAGTGTCATCGGATCATGGAATTTCTAGAAAATCAGAGTTCGTAAAAGCCTATTATAGAGAATCATGGAATTGACAAAATTCTATGAATATCTAAGAATTTTGCGGACAGGGATAAAGCTATCTGACATGCTAACAATGGTATCGAGTCACAAAATAAACCGATTTGTCATGGAAATTATAACATTTTATAACATTTTTGAGAAATGAAATGTGATGGAAAAAGCCAGGGAATTAATCTTTCATATTGCAATCATCTCAGCTGCTCCAGCAAGCCAGCAGAGCAGGAACGAATGGGTTTTTGTTGTGGAAGAAAGAAACAACGCCTTGTGCTTGATTTGTCTGAGTCTGTATGTCAATGTGTCTCTCCACAAAATGCAGATAGTACTGGGGTGGCGTCCACGGGTGATAGTGTTGTCACGGGCGACCATTGTGGATGCCGTTGTGTCCCATTCCGGGGACAGATGAAACCGGGCATTCACTTTTTGCGCGCACAAACTTCTTTGTTGCAGAAATATGATGGAGCGTGTGTGTGTGTGTATGTGCGTGTGTTTGTGTGTGTGTGTCCAAGGAGTGGGAAACTGCAATCCGTAATAATTTGAAAGGGGAAAATGAGCTGCCTCATCAATCACGCTATGTTCGTTAAAGGTTACGTCTTCACGTCTGAGAGAACGTATTCAGTTGGAGCACGGGGGAATAAAAAAGTAATTATCCTTTATCATCAGCCAGAGGAGACTTGACATAATTTGTTTTTATTATTTATTTATTATTTTCTAGATGAGTTTAGTCTGCCTGTCCTACAGGATTATATTTATCAGACAACCGTTTGACTGTTCACCACACAGTTCCTCTCGATCCTTGACAGAGGACATTGTCCTCGCCTGGCCCGTCTCGCCTGCCTGTTGATAATTCAGGAGAAAGTTCTGTGTTGTGCTGCTGTCAGACCCCAGGTCAGCATCATGTCGATGCTGACGCCCTATTTGCCAAGCGGAACCACTGAAGCCTGTCTTGCAGTGGTTGGGGTTTGATTACTCAACAAATATTTGTTGGAAATGTCATGTTTTAGCAGTCCTTGCCAAGGCAGCTGTCGCTATTTTCAATTGCGATCTCTGTTTATTTTTACATATCAGACATAGAGAGAATGATACAGTACTAATAAAACATGAACAATATATTTTATAATGTATTAATATTATTATAATTATTGTTATAATAAAGTACATTGTCATTGTCACATATCCAGATGTCTGTTAAGATATAATAATACCATAATGTATCAATGACAAGATATTTGTATTGAATTAAATTGAGACACGGCAAGGTGTCTGGTTTGCCATTGTAATGCAATGTAACTGGTTTATAATGGAAAGCATCTTCTCACTGACTACAGTTACTGCAGTCTATTCATGCTGGAGGGGGGGGGAAGGAAGGAAGGAAGGAAGGAAAAGATCCAATGGAACAAACCAAGAAACGTGTGGGGGCATGTCGGGGCGGTGGGGAAGAGTTATGTTAAAGGGTAGCAAAGGAGGATGGCGAGGAAGAGAGATGGCACGATCAGGAGAGAATGAAAGGCAAGGGGAAATCCATATACATGATTTATATGCCAGTATGGCTGTGTGCGGTAGGCAGGCGTTATCTTTTATTTATGAGGGCATCAGTGGTGAAGCGGCCAGATGTTAAGCTGTGCGAGGATCTCATCTTGCGACGAAGCCTATAGAGGGGGGGGCTGTTCAGAGCTGGCCAGCGCTCCCTATAAGAATATGAGCGGGAGAGGAACGGGCCTTTTGTCACCTCAAATGGGAGGCTTTGGGGCTCGACAGCACGGAGCCCTGGGCTGGGGCCTTAAGGAGTCTGTCATATTTGTCACAATTTGTTAATGCTACAGCAACACGTGCGAAAAGCAAAGTGTCCTGAGGAGACACTTGTTTGTTGTTTCGCCCCACTGTGGAAGAAGGAGATTGTTGAGCATGCGTTATGCTAACGTTATGCTAACGTTAAGCTATCGTTATGCTAACGACGCCCTCGTTTGTCGTCCTTTGCTGATGTGACGCAAGGTCTTTGCGCCCAACTCAGCATCAATCTATCCTCACATTAGCACATGGCTGGATGTGGGAAGAAAAGAGAAAAGGCACACATCACATGCTCTAACGACGCTAATAAAGATATCTGCTAATGTTATGCCACAGCTATCCATGGGTGACGGTTTGCCAATATGGCAGCTCGCACTTCCTGGAAAGGCTGGCGCCATCAAAACATGGCAGTGTTGTTGACAGATGCCTTCCGTAATATCTCCTGGGAATAGCGCCCAGAGATTTGTGAAGTGTAGCCTATCTGAAGGCAGAGGTGCTGCCACGGCCGGCTTCCCCACAGCCTTAAGTTTGCATGAACTATAGGTTATGTTTAGATGGCTGCTTTACAGACCAACTCTAACAATACAGCTATGGTTTGCAGCATAACCACATTTCATATATCCAAACTGTGTGTGTGTGTGTGTGTGCATGTGTGGGTGTGCGTGTGTGTGTGTGTGTGATCTGTATTTCTGTTATTGCATCTTCTGACAACTTCTACATGACGTCTTGTCGCTGTGAGCAGCTGTGACATTGCAGAGCCAGCATGGCCTTGTAAGGTCAATTAAGATGTAATTATCTACAAATGAAACCCCTGTTAAACACAGGGAACCTCACAGATGATCTTGAAACAATAATTTCCGTCTGGCATTGTTTAGCAATGCTGACAGGATCTAATCTGATTTAAGATCGAAAGAGAAAGAGGCTGTTGCTTGCACTTTTCCATTTGCCCACATTACCTCAATTGATGCTGTTAGGTAAATGGACAGTATACTTGACACAAGCTGGCCCCTGAAGCAGGTGCTTACTGTATAAAATGCTCTTCGATCTCGGCGCTGAGCCGGAAATCTTTATTGGCTCATTCGTTATTAGCAATCACTGAAAATTAGATAGGTCTAGCAGAATGTTCTTCTGTCTACTGAACCTTAGCAATTTAAACATGTCTTTATCTATCCCTAAGTGATTACATTGGAGACACAATGGAGCCCTGAGCATACAGTTTTCCACGTGAGTAAACAGGAATATTCTAACCACAATATGTTTTCTTATCAGCCTATGAACTGCCAGCTTTGACAGGTATAATCTCAGTAGCTGACAAATGGGGACTTCTCTTCTACTAGACTAGAGGATGTGTGTGTGTGTGTGTGTGTGTGTGTGTGCGTGCGTGCGCGTGCGTGTGTGTGTGTGTGTGGGCACTTTTACACGCAGCCGGCGAGACAAAGATGGCGCAATAGCAGAAGGCTGCAGCGCGTCTCGAGTTTGAACATCGACAAAGGGCCGTTTGTATTTTCCAGAACAAAGCACTTACCCACTGTACCTTAAATTCAGAGGCTTGTGAAAACCACCTGTCAGTCTCTGTTTTAAGAGCAGTGGTATGTGCTCATTAATCAGGACTACACGTCCGGGAGAGTAGCCGCATTAAGATAAAGCATAAATAAAAGGAGACGGTGATTGATTAGCATGTCTAGTGAGTTGAGCGTAGCTCAGCGCGTTTGGCCGAGGAAGTGTCTAGACAGATTTGTTTCATGGGAACTATCTTACAACACCATAATTTAGCCCACAGATAGAGGAGAGAGAACAGAGGATGAACTATTAAAATATAATAGTGTTGAGAAAACATTGGTTCCTGGGCATTAATTATTTTCTTAAACTATGAGCAAAATGGAGTAAGTGGTTTTCAATATGTATGGAGTATGTCGTTTGATAAAACAACTGCACATGAAGAACCGTCATGCTTACATTTTCTCTTAAAAACACATTGCAAGTCAGTATGTGTGGCATTTACTCCCCACTGGATCGACATTATCATAATATCCCTGGGTTTAGCGGCCCATCCCATAGGCCAATGGGGGTCTCCATTTCACTGCTGTAATAATGGAAAGTGCTTCAGAGCCCAGACTAGCTTGGAGGTTTAGCCTGCTTAGGGTTGGGCCATTAGGAAGATTGCGATAAAGCGTGTCATGTGAATATGAATATTGTGTGTGTGTGTGCGTGTGTGTGTGCATGTGTGTGGGTGTGTGTGTGAGAGAGCTGAGCCCGACTTACGATGGGAATAATTCATTGGCAGTTAATGGGATTTCAGTAGGAGCCTGTGTTGTTGCCTGTTTACCGTAGCCACCTACCGCAGTGTGAATTATTAAATGGCTTTGGATTCACTGGTAATGGTCCTGACAATGGAGCAGACCAAACAAAGAAGTGGAGGCTCAGACTGCACAAGAACAAGACAGAGGTGCAGATATCGTGCACATGCACACACACACACGCACGCATGCACGCACACACACACACACACAACAAAGTTCTAATTTCCTTCATTCTGAATCATTTTATTCAAAATTGCACAAAAGCTCTTTGTGTATCAGGCAAAAAAATGGATTATTTAGTTTTCTCCACTTCACACTAGCACACACACACGCACACACACACGCACGCACATAAGGCAGTGGAGTCACACAGAGCCCTAATTTAATCTCTCCCTTGGCTCTGAGGTGACACAAGGTCATTCACATGTACAGTATGCTGATTCACATTTCTCCTGGCCCAGCGGAGCTGATGAGACTTTTTGAGAATTTTACAGGTTCACATTTACTGTAAAACGGAGCTGTTATGCTACGTGTGTGTCTGTGTGTGTGTCTGTGTGTGTCTGTGTGTGCATCTACTGTGTGTGTTTTTGTGTCTGTGTGTGTCTGTGTGTGCATCTACTGTGTGTGTTTGTGTATCTGTGTGTGTCTGTGTGTGCATCTACTGTGTGTGAGGCGCTACAGGCGTGCGTCTTCTGTGTGTGTGTGCTTGTGTGTGTCTATTGTGTGTGTCTGTGTGTGCATCTATTGTGTGTGTGTGCGTGTGTGTGTGTGGGCCTACTGCCTACTGTGTGTGTCCAGTGTTTGCATGCACACACACTCTCTCATACACATGCACATGCACACACACACTCTCACACCTGCATGCACACACACACACTCTCTCTCACACACACATACGCACATGCAGACACACACACACACACCAAGTCCTTGTTAAATAGCTCCCCACTGTTTAAGACCCCATCGATCAGTCAGAGTGCATGTGGCATTTTGACTTAAACCGTGCATGGATAATAGGCTTGGCAGGAAACATACAGATTCAGGGAGGACAGTCCAACAAAAGATGGCGGGGTGGGGGGGCATGGCACTGCCAACAGGCTTCATTCAGCTGGTGTGCTGAGCAGCTGGAGTGCCCCCATTTTTTGAGCAATGGTCTGCTCTGGTTTGGCCCAGCATGTCCGCCAAGGCAGATGGTTGATTGGGTGGGCTTCAGGCTGCGGCATTTAGGATTATCGTTGGCAGCGGTGTTGCCGATAGCAACGCACACTGGTGGGTGCCATCTCCCACTTAGCAGTGGCACAGTGGGTAGAGTGGGGCGACAGGTGATCAGCAAGTTGCCGGTTCAAATCCCGTTGCCTCCTGGCCAAGTGTCAGGGTGTCCTTGAACAAGACACCTAACCCTATACTGCCCCCGGTGGTTGGATAGCTCCTTGCACGGCTGACACTACCATCTGTGTGTGTGAATGGGTGAGGCAATCCTGTACAGCACTTTGAGCAGCCGGTAGGTTGGAACAGCACTATATAAATGCAGGAGGATAACATCTGACTCATGCTTCTGCATTGTAGACGTGTCATTTGTCTGCTAGGCGCTGTTGTTTGCTACAGGTGGACGGTAAGTGGAGTGACGTCAGAGGCCTATTCTTCATGATTGATTGCAGGTGTGAGAAAGGCCTCTAATCTTTGTTGCGTCACGACGGAGATGAGCTACAGTAGGAAGGTTGTTGTTTACAGTAGGACATATTTCTGTGAGATTTTCATTGTGAAACATTGTATTATTGTTATTATTATTATTAAAATGAACCCAGAACCCAGAAGGGCTTATTTAAAGCCTATAATTGTAATAAAAAACATAAAGATTGGCATACAGAGCATACAAAGACAGATATAACTACATTAAGTAATAAAAAACTGGTAATAGAAAAGACATGTATAACATCAACAGCTAGTTGTAATGACAGTAACAATAATAGCAATATAAAATCTAAAATAAGAACATGGTATACTGTATATAACTGTTATTGTTAATATAAATGTTCTTCCACTAAATAAGTGAGTTAAAAAGTGAAAAACTAAGTGAGTTAAAAAGGAATGCATAGATTATATATGGGAATATTTGATTGGGTCTGGTGAGTTTAATAGCTTTATTGTGATATTTAACTCACATAATGAAGGGCACAGATCCACAGCTCAACCAATGACAGAGTGGACCCTGGACATATTATTATAGCAGAAAGCTATCAAGCCTGTTTTTTATCTTCCTTTGAAATACAAAGACATTACAGTATAAATGCGCACTCGCAGTTGCTATCACACCCTGGTATCAATTGACCAATCATGTACTGAGTAGTAGCCAGACAATCAATATTCCATAATGAGAGCTATCAAATATAATGCCTATACAAACTGAATGGTGCCTGTTGCTAATAAGAGTACAGCAGGTTGCTGTAAGCCCAACTCTACGTTTATGACACCGTAACAGCACACACAGTAGGTTGTATCCTTGCAACCATATTATTTAGCCTATGTAAACAAATTAGACATTTGGCAGCAAATAAAAGGGCTAGAGGTTTTAGAGCCAGAATTCCTCGAACCTGTAATATGGGGAAATGACTGGAACAGACAGACTTTCTCCCACACTCAAAATGTTAGTGTTCTCCTCTATGTTTTTGAGTTTTTATTTGACAGAGGTTCATTTCAACATTTGTTATTACGGACCTATATTGTTCTGTTGTGTGTTCTCTATTCCGCGTGCGTACCAGTATTGTGTTGCACTGTTTGAAAGCAATAATAAACATTGCCTTGATGTGTTCTTGAGCAAGGCGGTAAGCCCCAGCCAGGGTGCTGCTCTGTATTTGAACGCACTCTGACCTCACGGATGGGGTCAGATGAGTCTATTCTATTCCTCCATTTGTGTTGAATACAGCTTCATATTGTTATTATTAATCCACATCACCTGTCAACGGGCCACCAACATGCCTCTTGGTATGCAATATCCCTCGATGGATACCAAAAAATCAATAACTTATCAGGGACAACAATGCAAATTAAAAGATGGTGTGCAAACTTTTTACTTAGAGCGGGTAATCTGGGCTACATATGGTTATAATTAGTATAGCTACAGCAGACAGATGCCTTTTAATTAACCCACAAAATTAAAAACAGTAGGCTGCAGCAGTTGGTAGTGCAGCCGAGTGTCATCATGGTATCCTAGCAAGGAGCTGAATTATAAAAGTAGACATTGAGTAAGCTCTCTGCTTTCCTTTGTTGTCAGCATCCCCGGCATGCGAGCGCTCTTTAGAGGATAGCAGACTGTCGGCAATAATGAACTTGTATAGCTATTAAACGTCTTCGCACATGCTAATGGTTAATTAAGCAAAAATGTGTAGGCAACAAAGTCTTACCTTCGTTTCAGTTGTCTCCAAGTGGTGTTTTAGATTTGGAAAACTTTAGCTTAAGGTTAGCTTTAGCTAACTAAACAAGCTAGCCACATGCTCAGTTCATTACATTGATGAAAGGACAAACCCAGAACAATACCATCTTAACTTGACTGCGTAGGACCAGCAGAAATGTTTTTCCTCCGGCATGATGGAAGCCCTGTCACTTCCAGGCTACACCCAGACACGGGTCATTAAAACACTGTCGTTCACACACAACCCCATTACTTTTAATGTGACGGAAACTGCGTGCGTACAAGCCCATTGGTGTCTATGTGCATATGTGCGTTTGTCTCGATTTGTGTACTTGGGGGAAGGACTGTTGCTTAGCGATAAATCTGTAAATAGATTGGCCCCTGAAGATGTTAAACAGTCATTGTGCTATGTGATAAACATCCCAGTTATCATGGTAATTTGACACAAGGGAACTTTGCATGGAATTTATGTATGTTGACTATGGCCAAATCACTCTGTGTGTGTGTGTGTGCGTGTGCGTGTGTGTGTGATTGTCTGTGTCTATGCATCTTACAATGTATGTATGAAGATGAGGGGGGTGGGATAGGATTGGGGTAAAGAGGATTTGGAAATGTGCAGAGATGATTTGCAACAGAGGAATCAAATTTTGGTGTTTATGTGTGTGTGTGTGTGTGTGTGAGTGTATGTGTGAGTGAGTAATCCTTACCCGGGGGTTTCACAGGCGTGCGTGAGATGCTTTTGGTATGAGAGAATATATGTAAACATTGGTGACAAAGTGCTGATTTAAGACCAGGGGCCTTGCGTAATTAAAAGGTGAATTGTCAGAACGTCAGCCTAACATTTCTTGCCTGCCTATTCATCTCCCCACCGACTGCGTGACAGGCGGGGGGCCCTGCCCTGTCTTTGTGTTGAGCGTACAAGCGACATGTTTCAGAAGTCCTCCACTGAATAACTCCACTTCCCCCATCTGCTGCAAGTGCCAATGGCTCAGAGGAGATGTTTCTGAGAGGCTGCAGGGGGAGAGTGTGTGTGTGTGTGCGTGCGTGCGTGCGTGTTTTGGGTTTGGTTATTGTGTGTACAAGATTGTTGTTTGTGTCTTATATGGAAATGTTCTGCTTTTCCAATATCTCCTCAGTGGTGCTGTAGCGTGAGAATATGATTTGATTACTGCAACGTTTCTCATTTATACAGGAGTACGTGTGTAGCTGCACATGCGTGGGTGTGCATGTGTGTGTAGAAATATGTCTTCTATGGCTCACAGCCAGTGCTTTCCGATACACCCGTGCTTTGTGTGTGTGCGCGTTTGTGTGGGCGCGTGTGTGTGCGTGCGCATTACGCTTTCAGGGAGATAACAGCTTTATTTAGACTGGCCTGCCTGCCTAACCGTCCTCCAGTGATAATACTTAATAGCGAAGTCTCGGTAGCTTCTCAGGCCCTGGATCAGCGGCTGCCAGCGTACGGCTGTCTGTTCTCCACACACAGCTGCGGAAGACAAGGGTTGAGTTTTGGCCTGTCAAGTCCAGGCGCCACCCGGTTCAATGAAGCCGAACGTTTGCGAACATATTCAACTGTTTTCTGTTTGATTTGTGATGCGAACATTCGCAAACGGTGTGAGGAGGTAATTTTCGGCGAACACACATTGGCACTGGACGGAGGGTGATAGTATGCATCTAATATTTTTGGAATGTTTAACCAAACGTTCACATTTCAAGTTCAAAGTAAACATGTTTGCAACAAACGTTCGCCACTGTTCGTCTGAACGCACTTCTAGTACGCGTCACCGGGGCCTGAACCTCAACTTAACTAAACTAATCATCAATTAAATAGCGTCAATTTCATTTTGCCACAACAAGTTTAAGTGTGGAACCCTTCAATGCAAAAGGGATTGTCGCCCGTTTAGAAAGCAATCAGTCCAATCAGCGGCTAGCTGAACTTCTACCGGCACGCTGTTTTAAACTAATTGAATCTGATTGAGTGAGATAAAGGTAGGTAGTTAAATATGTAAGTGAGTCTGATTGAAATGTAACACCTTTAAGACACACGCTGCAGGCTAGAAATGCACTGTGAAGCAAAGCGTAGCGCTACGGCTTTGTTGAAATGAGCGGTGTTCGCCACTTTGTTTATGTTACTATATATGGCTGTGTAGAAGTATTGGATTATTTTTTCAACATGCACAGAAAATGGTAAACTAGCGAAATGTGAGGAGTTATATTTGTTGAATTTGACATTGGGTAAAGGTAAAAGTAAAGATGCTCTAATAGTCACATACACATACATGTAGTGAAATTGATCCTCTCCATTTAACACATCCCTCAAGGGAGCAGTAGGCAGCCACTGTGCAGCGCCCGGGGACCAACTCCTGACTGTTGGCTGGTCAGATGGCACTGACTGGAGAATGAAGCTAACATGTTTTTTGATGGTGTATTAAAAGTGTATTGGCTTACATTTAGCTTGCAATAGCTGACTTTACCTTTAACGGCAGGGTTAGTCATTCTCGAGAACCTTTCTAACTAACTCAACGCTTGCTAACTAACTCAAATCAAAACAAACGGCCTCAGAAGCTCCGCCCCCCACACATTGGAACACATTGTGAAGCCAAGAGCATTGTTATTGTGAGCGGTGTTCGCTACTTTGTTTATTTACAGAGCCAGTGCCATGGAGAAGTATCATATCATATCATATCATATCATATCATATCAACGGTGGAACGCCAGGAGATATTTGGTGTATTTTACAAAAAAGTGTATTAGCTTACTTAGAATAGCTGACTATACATTTAACGGCAGGTCAGCTGTTACCCCCCTCTCCCCCTCCTCCACCCTGTCCCACACACACACACACACACACACACACACACACACACACACTCCTCCTCCAGACAAATAGCTCATGCCAGGTACTGTATCCGCAATTAATGTACAGAAAGTGGATCTGCGCCAAATAAGCTTGCAGGTGCATGGCTTGCCCATACATGCACATTAATAATATCATGACATGTGCATGTGTTTATACAGTACATGCAAGCACGCACACACACACACACACACACGCACGCACGCACGCACGCACACACGCACGCTGCATTGACAGATCTAGAGCAGGTGTTGCATGGTTTTCCTGCAAGCACACAGAGAGAAACTTTCTTTCCTCAGTAGCAGTAGAAACGTTCCCCTGTACGTTGAGGACATGGAGCTGGTAGCCTGCCCGCAGCACTTACATACATTGTCCTCTCATTGCCCCGTAGGGAGCCCAGTCTCTCTGTCTGTCAACAAGCTGTAATCACTGTGATTGAAGGACAATCCAAACAGAATGGAAAGGCTGAATGGAACGGCAGAATTGTGTTGTTGGAGCTGGAAATTGCAGTTAACCATAAGCTATTGTGTTGACATGATGCACCCAAACAAGACCAACACAGACAAACACAGTGTAAGATTTGTATTTTTTATATATTTTACATTTTATATATAGTGTACGTTTTCTTACATGATAATGTATCCATATGTATTTACATTACGTTTGCTAGTTCAGTACCAATATACATTTTGTATATGATGTGTAAAGCTCATGTGTTTATAAGTAAACATTATCTTTATGAACATGCAACATTGCATGTCCATAAAGATTACAATTGAAGAGTTCACATGCAAAAACATCTAAGTCCATCTGATATCTTTTGTTTTTAAATTGCCAATATTTGAATAATTAGTAAAATATTTATAAGATATTAGTTTTTATTTAGTGACACAAAACTTTTAATTGTAATAAAGGTGAAATTAGTGAACCCAAATAGAAACCTAATAAATAATACTGCTATATATTGCTAATTGATACTTTGTTTCAGATGGAATTAGAGGTTTTTGCATACTGTATGAACTCTTCAATTATATATCCGTTTATACTATAGACTGATAAGAAATACATACACACATACACATACATCTATAGATGTTATATAGAATTTTGTTTATGCAATGACAATCCATTGCTCATGCAAAGGCATTATTCTAAGGCTGCATTACGACCGTGCTGCAGAGTTGCCTCTTCTTTCAAGATACCAGCACACTCCCTTTGACGGATGCTTGGGCTGTCAGTGTTGCGCTGATTGATACCCCGAGTTGAAGTCAGCCCTGCACACCCCCAAATCCATCAGTGTGTGTGTGTGTGTGTGTGTGTGTGTGATTAAGGCCCAGAGTCACCCTTCTATTAATACGGGGCAGGGGTCGAAGGTCACCCTTTGTCCCCAGCCACCACCACCCTGCACGCAACATCAGCCACACCACTGTTGCCAAAAAGTTGTTGCTAAATGAAGGGGAAAGGGGTGGGTGAGGGGCTTGCTGCACAATAACTAATCTATCTGGGGGTGGCGGTGACACTACAGTCCTGGTTGGCCTACATTACACCCTGCTGTAGCCCGAGGCTTTGATTTGTCATTAGTGCTATTACTATTAATAATACTAGCCTGGTATAGAGGCTTTCAATACCTCCCCTCTGCATCTCCACACGTGTGATGATGGATGATGGAGGAGCTAAACAAGAGGAGACCAGACCTATGGAAGTAGTTAGTGTGGTGCGATTCGAAGGGCCGAGGTAACAACGAGGAAGTAAGAAATAACAACGGAAAACTAGCAACACAAGCAATAAACACAAGGGTGGTGGTGGGTCATTGTCAGTGACCGGGGGTCAACAGGGACAACCGCTCGTCTCAATGTCTCAGCTGGACACTTGTTTACCCCGTGTTCTTCCAGTGAGGGGGAGGGGAGGGGAGGGGGGGAGGGGGGGGGGGTTCACTAGTATGAATGTATGTGTGTGTCTGCATGTCACGCTATCCGCTATCTACATCTGCTGAACTGATGTGAGATGTGAGGGAGTAATGAAGAGGTGCTTTAAAAAAACATCACAGAGAGAGAGAGAGAGAGAGAGAGAGAGAGCACAAGATGCAACGAAGAAACAGATTCAAAGGGCGTGAAAGAGCAGGCAGGGCTGTGAGGAGATACATTACAGAAAGGCTGTGCCAATGAAGTAAACGTGTTATCTCAAGGTTTGATCTCCATCCAGCGGCTCACTGCAGTTAACTGCCTCGCTGCTTCATCTTCATCTTCTTTAATGAGTCCAATCCCAGAGATCGCCTGATCCAATGAACACAAACCACTGCCGCTCTGCTTTGAGGCTGTGGCCAAGATATGTTAACCCAGCCTCTATATTCGCCACAAAGCCCCTGTTCCCACTTCCCTTAAGGGACCACCTTATTCAGACACTTGTGAACAATAGCTGCGTTTACATGGACCCTATTATTCCCCTTGGAATCGGGTTAAAAGCCCAACCCGAAAGAAAATGCTCCATATAAACATTACGATCAGAAGAGAAACGGCCAACCCGATTGAATTTTCATTCCAAAGCAGAGAGGTAGTATAACCCATTCTATGACGTGATTACAGTAAAAGAATAATTATACCATGTAAACGGTTAATACCGATAACTTCCTGGTTGCATTCTAATGCTCATGCCCCATTTTACATTTTGTAGCTATTCTGCACAGCCACTGTACAAAGCATGGATTTATTATAAGAACGGTGCAAAGTCTGGACAAAATAATTGCGACTCACGCAAATAAGTGAATGGGAGTTAGTACGATGACTTCATCTGGAGCCGGACAGCTCTCCACCAGTCACACAAATAGCCTCACTCTCAGACGTACCTATAACTAGAAGCTAGCTGTAGGTACAGACCCAATTAGGTGACATCCCATGTAAACTGGTAACCTGAAATCGTCAATCGGAAAGATTCCATTTGAAAAGACAAAAAGGTTTCAACGGAAACCCAGCTGTAGACTTCATTATTCAGTGTTGTTGTCGGTTGAGAATGTAGCCAAAGCGTTTTGGTGGTATTGTGTATCGTCCTATCACAAATGTTTTACTTCAGTTACAAAGAGAGTGACTACAAGCTGTCCCCAACTGCTGGTTATGGCTGGCGCACTTCAAAATACGTTCCCACTTCTTAATTTTAAATCTGGTTTGTGAGCCTTACACACTACGCTTTGTTGAATTTCCACTGGACCTAGTGTAACCCACGCATGTTGTATCTGCTCTTGTCAGATGGCTGCATGCCCACACAGACGAGAAAACACACACACACACGCACACACACACACAAAGCAGTTTAGATCTGTAAGGAGTTAAGACTCCATCTGGAAGGTGACAAAAAGCCAACATCTGATCATTTAAACCCAAACCTCCCCCTCTCACTCAGTGTACACAAGTGTGCACAAGGCAAGCGTCTGTGACTCCAACACTGTGCACGATCAAGCGCGCGCACACACACGCACACACAGACACACACAGACACACACAGACCTGTCCTTCTGTCTCTACGCTGCATCTCTTCCTTCACAATCCACCCCCAACCTGCACATCCACGCATCCACACACACACACACACACGCGCGCCAGCGTCTCTCAGCATCTCTCACCACACAGGCCATGGAGGTGAAGTCTGAAGGTAATGGCTTCCATTTTCCTATAATGCCGATGGGTCATGAATGGATGGCTGAGGAGGGCTTCATTACAGAGACACAGCAGAGCTTTTGTCTCATGGTGCGACTCATTATGTTTCCCCCACCGCCCATGTATGGCAAGACAACTACTGTCACACACACACACACACGTAGGGCTACACACTCTACACCTTACCTGCCCATGCTTATTTATTCCCTAAAACTGGAATAAGTTTGGACTATCACAATGAGGGGCTTCACTTATGTGGTGTGTCTTCATAGGTGCACACACACACACACGCACACGCACACGCACACACACACACGCGCGCACACACACTCAAATGGGTCAACTCAAAACAAACAAACAAAGGCGCATTCCTTTCTGAAACAAAAACACAGGATTAATTATGGCACACACACACACACACACACACGGGTCTATTCACATGTGCACACATACAGGCAGAAATAGATGACATACATTCAGATGCACACTCGCATTAATACACCCAGTGTTGATTAATGGCTGCTCGCGCATTGTTAGTGTGCTCAGGTGTGTCTGCATCTATTGTCTACAGCAGCCTTGTGCCGCTGTTGTGAGCCATATTTAGACACACAGCTTCTCTGTGCTACTGTACTGTGGGCAATGACGGAAGATTTCCACCTCTGTTATGTAAAACTATCAAATTGGTTTGCTATTTGTTTTCTTGAAATGCATGTGCATTATAATGCTTACATGGGAAATATAGGATGCTTATACTGTTGTTATATTGAAATATGTGTTTAATCTACCACGACCGTCACATCTGCTTTGTCGTTTAAAGGCATGTGTGTTTCTGAATAGATATTTACATGGAGGTTAGCTTGCGGCACATGAATACATTTTACCGAACTTAAATGAATATTTAATTCCGCCAAAAACAATCACGATCAGTGAGCATTCATCTGGCTACGGTGATGTGGCCTATAACAGCTGAAGGCGTGAAAGCAGGACTAATGTGACACAGGCTGTTTCACCTTACCTCCAACATTGTGGCTAACGCCGGCACATCGCTGGACACACACTGTGCGTTAGTAGTATACTGTAGCACGGTTCTACTGACATGCCATGTCACAGCTGACATTCCTGCTCGGAGCGCGAACAGCCTTGCGGCAAGTGGCACAGTGGTAGAGCAGGGGCGATAGATGATCAAGAACTCACTGGTTCGAACCCCGCTAACTCCTCAGCAAGTGTCGAAGTGTCCTTGAGCAAGACACCTAACCCTAACTGCTCCCGGACCGGTGGACAGGTGTCTCCTTGCATGGCTGACATCGCCATTGGTGTGTGAATGTGTTTGTGAATGGGTAAATGTGAGGCAAATAATGTAAAGCGCTTTGGATAAAAGTGCTATATAAATGCAGACCATTTACCGTTTAAACTGAGCGGACACCCAGCCAAGGGCCGTCATAACAATCACACGGTTAATGTCACATACACGGGCAGACACACAGACAATCACACATTGGCTTCTCCACACACAGAGTGAATATCCACCATTAGGAGTCCATGCAAGAGCTCTCAAACCGCTGATTGATGGATTCAATCTCATTGCCTCTCTGTCTTCTGGACATGTATTTATTTTCCCATCCGTACCAAGTGAAGTACTTTGTTTCCTAAGCTAATATGCTAATTCAGTCCGCGTGTGGAGCGGATTGATGAATGGGTGGTGTGAGCGACAGGTTTGTTTCGGTGAGGCAGGTTTCCATGTGGCAAACGCAGGACAAATCTGTGTCTGCTGTATGTTGTCACACAAGGGATAAGTGAGTCAAGGGCAAGCAATTTGTCTGAGGTGTAAATTAATGTGCAACATAAAAAAACAAATGGATGGCGTTATGAAAATGTAAGTAATTAAAATGATAGATTGCATGCAGCGGGGAGCTTTGTGGATCATCGCTGCAACACTCCGTGGACCTATGCTGAGTGCACGAGCACGAGTGTAATGGTCCAGTCTGTCTGTCTGTCTGTCTGTCTGTCTGTCTGTGTCTTGTCTCATTTCAAAGTAATTGTCTTGAACATACTGTAGTAGACTAACCCTTACAAAAATAAAACAAAGTTCTGTTTTATTTACAGTAATGTAAATAAAAGTAAAACAAAATAAAGTAAAACGTAATGACCATCATTATGTTTTTTTCTGGTTATGGTAAGTTGTGTTGCCTGAATGGGCCTGAGAATGGCGTGACTCATTTATAATCGGTTTAACTTTAAAAAGTTATATTATGCGGTTATATTTCGTCCCAGGATAGCAACTAGTCAGCATGTCCTGTCCGTCCACTCCTACTCATAGCGAATCAGGTTGGAGCATGTTGCGATAAGTGCAGCACCACGGAATGTTTAGCTTGGGAGAAACGCCTGTCCAAAATGAAAATGGAATGGCCTTGAATTTTAAATGAAATGGATTGATTCTGTAAAGCAAGCATTTGGCACAAGGACATCCATTATGTCAGTTAAATAACAAGGCAAACACACAAAAAACATTATCATGGCCAGATGTGTTATATAGATTGGTAGGAAATGGTATCTTTTTGTGTGGAGGACAATTGTGATGACCCAATGATAAAGAGGTCATTGCCAGGTCGTGATTGACCCACTCCATGCCCATTTGCTCTAAAGATAGCGACAGTTCAACTGGTCAATTTTACTGCCTTGCTTTTCTCAGTGGTGATTGTAGTATTTTATTGGATTTCTATTTCTCTCTTCGTTCTTTAACACATTTCTTTTCTCTTTATGACTGACTTCCAAGGGCAGTAGTTTTTGCCCTGTTGGTGTTCACCAATTCGTTGCATCTTGTGTGATCATCTTATTATAAGTAACTGTCACGACAAGCAATTCCACCACCATTTAAAAAAGGCCTCCTAGTCATTCTTAGCACGCACTCCTTTGTCATAGTGTCTTCTTTGTGGTGCTTAAATAGGAGCCTGGTCTCAACAAATGGAATTTTTCATTTTCTCTGTGATGTTATTTGCGCGTAATCTTTTTAGTGAATGGAAGCGGCTATTGGATGCCGTGGGCTGCTGATCTTCAAGGCCCCTCACTGCTACTGTACCTCAGCCCCCCCAGTGTACTGTCTGTCAGCATTTGTTTTCCGCTGTCTCTATCCCTCAACGTCTTTTATATTTGTCTTGTGCCCCCTGTGTGAATAGCTTTCCTGTTGGCTTGTGTCAGTTCACATGATGAGCCAAGACGCTGATGTTGATGTAGATGATGTTGAGCCCCCCCCCCCTACTCCCGCTGTTGCCAATAGTTACCGGTACAGTAGTTCATCTGGTTTTGTCAAGGAGTTGGGGAACTGTGTTCATCTTGCTGTATTTACTAATTTGTTCTGCCTGCTTTCCTGTGACACAAACACTGTACTTTTGTATTCTCTGTTGATCAACGTAGGGCACAGCGAAATTCAGCACATGATAGCCTGTATGCTACTCGATCTCGCTAATTTCGTTCTCTCTCTTCACATTACATATTTTATTTGGAAAGGTACTGGTAAACCGTGTTTTTCCGGCCACCTCTAGCAGAGCCATTTAAAAAGAAGCCTGGGTAGTTGGAGAGGCGTCATTACCATAATTTCCCAGAGGCACACTGAGCTTAATTATCAACATGGCTTGTGCAGACTACAGCACAGCTCATCACATTAGGATGGAGTCCCTACTGCTGGTGAACGCGCCCCACACGTTCCCACAGGACTCCCTGGAAGCGGATTGCTGGCACCGTTTGACTCCACAAAAGCTCCTGCAACTTTCCTCAAAGATGTTGGAATGCTAATAAAGATTCAGCAACATAATGCTTTTCTGTGGGAGCTTAAGTGGAACTGTTCTGGTCTCTTACGTGGTGGGCGTGTCGCTTTATGTCACTAATAACAGTCTGCAGAGGAGGCTAAGCATACAGTATGTAGCACCCAGACAGCTAAACCTACCATGATTAGCCTAAAACAAAGTTTGATTTCCCCAAAAACGATTGCTGTAAAAATATTGTTGTGGTCTCACATTGAACCTAAGTACTTGGGAATTATTGTAATATACTCCCATATTCCCATAGCCTAGTGATATCATCCTGATCTTGCAAGCTAGTTTGACTTCACCGCGAAATCGGTAAATATAAAAGTGTATGTCATAAAGGCAGGAATACTTTTCAATCAAGCCTCCTCGCATGCCATTGGACTACCTACCTTTTACTTACACAATCCATTCAAATCAGCTACTGGCGAACAGTGTTGGGCAAGTTACTCAGGAATTGATACTTATTACTTACGTATGTAACTTACTCCTTGAAAAAGTAATAATATTAGAGAAAGACCCTGCCCTGCCCTGTAATACTGTAACTACTCACTGTAAGTTGCTTAGAATAAAAGCATCTTATAAATTGCACAAGTGTAATTGTAATACATGTGAAGGTATATTCTAACTATATACATTATGTATGTGTAAATGTACATGCACATACATACACCCCTATGTACATGAGTTTGTCCTCTACATATCCTCCTCTAAGCCTTGCTTGGGGTGGTCTTAACTCTATGCCAAGTCTAGAAATCAAAGTGCCCGTAATGCGAGCACACTTGCCTATAAAATTAAACAGAACATATGAGGAATAAGTTTGGGTGGAAAAAAACACAAATTTTGATATATAGCTTTGGACCTGCATCTGTAATTAATTAAGCAATATTTCTCCACATATTCCAGCATATGCTTCATGTCAATGTCTTTCATTACTGCCAAAGATTCCTGGCAACTCAAACAAACATGTTTTTGTCGTCCTGCAAATTAAGATGTATTATACTCTACGTGCTCACTGATGGTGTATTGCATTGCGTTTGCTCGCAACCTCGCCCCAGAAAAACACAAATTTCCATGGTGGAAGATGGTGGGGGGGTATAGGTTTGTTTCTTCAGGACTGCTGTGTTAGTCAGCTACCATGACTTCAAACGTGTATGCGGTAATGTAAGGTATCTGGGTGTGTCATTAGGAGAACCGCCTAGCCTCAATACAGTGTGTATGTTCTTTCGTTCAACCCCTATGAAGTCAACTGCAGTAGCAGATAGAGTCCCAATTTGGACGGCGGCCCAAATGGAAAGTTCCTTACAGGGATGAGAGTAAGCAGCAGCTAGTGATGACAGGGATGGTTCCAGTAACACCCCCGCAGGTTCCCACTGTTTCTGCACCCCCACCCATTCCCACCCAAGGCGGTCTCGGCTAGCTGTGACTGTCACACATACAGTAGGCTTGTCGGGCTTGTTAGTCTCTTCTAATACAGCTTTGCTGCCCTCCTGCTTACAAGGCCTTGGATGCATATGTCATAATCCATCCTGCGTTATTTTTTTTAATTGAAATGCCTTGCCTCATTGGCCAGTCATTGTTAAATGCTGTACACCGCATAGCAAGCCCGTTCATGCCTGAGCCGGGGCAAATTAATGGAAGCAGGACATTTCTTTTCATGAACTATTGTTACAGGATTAGATTTATTTTGTTTTTGCTTTCTGCTCAACATACTAGCCTACGAAAACACTGCAGGAGAATGCAGTGACAGCAAAGCCAGCTGCTGACACTTCATACATTTGTTTACAATCTAATTAATCAACTCTCGTCATCACTCAAGAGAGTTTGAATAGATACAGGAGTCTTGGTGTGGTGTTCATGATGGATACCTTCATCTATCTTCACAGGAGAAACTCCAATTAGCTTCTTGGCTCTTTCCCACCACATTGTACCATCTTAGCTTGATGTGAATTGACTCAACTATACCAGAGATACTATATAGAGGACACTTACATGGAGCTCTATGGGAGAATTCTGAAACACAAATATGGCAGTTGGCTGAAAGTATCCAAATAACACAGGTATTATGTTATTACACACACAGAGTGGTATGTGCGACATGTCACAGCTAGCTGTGAAAAGACTGAATGTACTGCTATTGAATTTTCCTGACGACTACAGCTTTTCAAATCAATATTTGACTCCCTAAGTGAGAGGGTTTAATTGCACTTCAAATCTGTTTGAGTGTGCCTTAGAACAAGTTCATCAGCAGTAACGACCAACTGTATATAAGCCAAGGCTGTTTTTTCAAGGCATGCAGTGGAGCTGGAATTGTTCAACACTGTGCCAGCCAATGTAAAGAGTCTGTAAACACACATTTTAATGAATTGCTGTAAGTTCTAAGGATCTAAGCTCCCATAACTCAATTCACATGCTGACGTTTGCCATTAAATAATTTGTTGTTAGTGGTTTATATGTTAATGCTGCTGGCATAGACAAAACAGCAAATAAAAATAACTTTTGGTAATCTTCTTTTATATTCTTTCTACTTACATACTGGCCCAAAACACATTTTAACATGTATAGTAAGCAGGGTTGGGAAGTAACTGATTACATGTAATCAGTTACTTGATTACAAAAAGATTTATCCATCACAGTTACCAGTTTATAGTGAAATCAGATTACAGGTATTAAAAAAAAATGTGATGATTACTTCTAGGACTACTTTAAAATTTAAAAAAATGAAATTTGCAGAAGAAAAATGCATAAAACAATCGGCTGTTCCCTTATTAATCTTTCGTTGAAGTCAATTAATAATTGGAATAAAGCCCTATTTTATTCTGGTCCCCTGAGCAACATAAACGGTCACAAACTAATATAAGTAAATTGCTTTGGATGGCATTTCATTTTCAAAGAACATTTTTAAATGGTAATCTAAAAGTAATGGAAAGGGATCAGATTATGATACTAAATTTAGGTCATCCACAAATTACGTTACTGATTAGAATTTTAGTCTTGTAACTGTAATGTACTAAATTTAAAAAGTAAACCCTGATATTAAGTTATAGTAGTAGTAGTAATGCAAACAGCCAGAGTCGGAATGTAAATTTAATGTCCAATTTGGTCGATAAATTATAGTTCGTTGTGCATGTCAATCAAAATACCATTTCTCTCAAGTAGGTGTAAGACAATGATTTGTCTCAGACTTTGTGCATATAACATCTGGCTCTGTGAGACTATCTTATTATATGTTGTATATAATATGCTAATGTGTAATGTTGGACCTAATTTAGAAAACTTTACCTAGATCAAATAATTTGGCAGACCCCCTGCAGTAACTCTGAGGACCCCTAGGGGTTGCAGAGCCCTTGTTAAAGATCTGTGCTAGGCCAGACTAGCTGTATTATTAGTGGATAGGCCGCATAGTCTCCCAACCATTATGATAGCCTGACCTGATTGAGGATTGCACATCTTCTTATTGCACAGCTTTTGCATCTGAGCTCCCACAATACAAGCTGTTGTCTGAGGCTTGGAAGCATGGTGTAAACACTGGCTATTAGGAGGCAAGAGGGGAATGGCGGCGCCATGCAATGTTTTTTACTGCCTTGTGTTTTTGTTTAGACAGCCCTTAAGAAAAAAAAAAAAAGAAAAAA
>JAODUH010019106.1:0-25996 GCA_027564835.1 Typhlichthys subterraneus | reverse complement strand
AGATTTGTGTGTAGAGTTCTGAGCGCATGAGGCATGCTTTCAGAAAATGTGTGTAACCAATCGAGAAAAACTGTAATACATTTATTTTTGTGTTTACTAGTTTGCAGAAATGTGCTTTATATTAGCATGCCATTTTGTGTAATCAAAAATGAATAAGATGTGTCTTGAACAAGTTTAATTATTGTTGTTTGATTTATGCATACAGTTCAGAAAATGTTTAGTGTGAAACCTTCACGAATGTTTTTGAGAAAAAGTGAATGTGCTCTGTGCATGGTGTGGAGTGGATGAGACTGTGGAGCATGTGTTGTTATTTTGTAAGAAGTATGATGAGGCCAGGGAATTTAATGCTGTATCGGCTGGTTAGGGAAGAAGGTAGGCGGTGGGGTTTGAAAGGAGTTTTGGGTGGTGGGTGTGGTGAAGGTGTAGTGTCGAGGGCGGTGTTACGGTTTGTTAAGAAGGTTTAGGAGCTAGACTTTAGGGTAGGTGACCGGTATCACACACCGGTACAGTAGGTGGCGGTATACGCATCTTTTAAGTTGGTTGCGACCTGCCATTAAACCCCACAGGAGAAGAAGAATGTTCTCTAACCAGGGGGGCAGTGCTTGAAGCAGCCGTGACGTGTGCCGAACTGCAATACACACCCCATTCATACATTAATTAGCGGTTAAACTGCTCCACTACATTTTTTGTCAGGTGCCGCACCTGGTTCATATGGTGCTTAATAATATTGTCTTGGTGCGTATGTACATATATTTTTTCTAACAGTCTCAATGGACTTATTAGAGGCTCAAGCAGAAATATACTTTTGTCGATAGAGGGCGCTTATTTTTTAACAATACAGACAGCCTGCTGGAAACACAAACAATTCCACAATGAAGAAGAAAAAGTAAACTGCAACATGGCGACTCCTATGCATAGGATTATAGCTCGAAGACAGGCGTAAGTGTTATTTTTGTACATACCAGTATAATTTGTGTGCTGCACCATTAAGATGTTATTATATCACGAAGGTGGCCTATTTTAAGTCTTCATTGATCATAGGCACGCGTCCGCGGACAGTGAGACGTATCTAATGGCGGCTTGTATGTTCTCTAGCCTACTGTAGGCTACTAAAATGCATTCTAAAATCACACAAGATGGAAAAGACGCGAATTTCCAACTCGAGGAAACAATCTATAAATTACAGTATTAATAGGCTACCCTTTTCTTTCAGCCATTTAATTGTCTATTCCTATTTTAAATCTGCACATTGTTTATGTTGATTTACTTTACTTTTTTCTTACGTCATTGACTCCAAAAGCTTTTGGAGTCTTTGTACTAAGTTATACTAATGTAGGCATTGATTGATATTGCTCACAAATGCTACCCCACCTTGCCTGGCTTGGGTTGGTGGTCAGACCTTTTTCATTTTTTATATTATTTTATAGGCATACAGAGCATGGAATACTTCTCCAATTATTTGAATACGCCAAACAATAATAAATAATAATAAAAGTACTACAAATGCTTTTTGTGCTCTCCCCTCTCACACTTATGTGTCTTTTATCTGCTCTTCTGTTTTCTCTGTGCTGTCATGTCTTTAGTCATATTTCCTTCTCTCCTCTCCTGTCTTGGTTGTAAGGAATTATGGAATTAGAAGACAGCTTGTGCTATGCAAACTAAATTCTAATACAAAATTGATCTGATGTTTAGACCACACACAGTATTGATCTAGTTATTTCACCAGCAGCTCTATTATTGCCCATCTATGGGTCAATATTCAATGCAGCAATGTATCTATAGGCCTAACATATTTACTATTAATATCCTGCAGTGCCTTATCCTTAATGATTAATCTGCACTTTTCTCTAAGCAAACTCTGTTGCAGCATCATCGAACTCCACATTTTATGAGCCATTTAGTAGTTAATATTACTTAAATCATTTTCACTCAGTACAAACATCTAATTTGGAATATTTAATATGAACAATGTTGCTATAAATCAGATTAACAGGCTGCACAGGGGAGCAGCCTGTTTATGGACGTGGAACAAATGTTCAGTAAACACAAAGTATGTAATAGTGAATGTTTCTACATGGAATCACACCTGGACATCACTTTCAAAACACTCAAATTGTGTGTGGTGATGCAACATAAGATTGCAAAGACTCTATTAAACACACAGCAGTTGTCCCCTCCATGTCAGTCTTTTGTAACCATTCACTTGTTTTGCCTACTACTATATTTGACCAATACAATAATATTCACAGCTACAATTAGCTAGTTAGATAATTGGCTATTATGAGACCCTGACCTGAAATGTTTAGACTTTATGTTTTTGCAAACCTGTTGCTTGCATGCTCTCGCTAGCGGTTTGGACCTCTGGAGCCTGTGCCCATAAAGCCTATTCATGATCCACATATGTCCTTACTAACTTGCTGCATATTGTCTTTTCAGGGAGGCAAACAAACAGAATGTGCGATGCCAGAAGTGTTTAGAATTTGGCCACTGGACATATGAATGCACAGGGAAGCGGAAATATCTTCACAGACCGTCGAGAACAGTTGAGATGAAAAAGAAACTCAAGGAAAACGAGAATAATCAAAACATCATCACTGGGTACGGCGTCTTCATTAGTCAGCCAGTAGTAAATACCAAACAAACAGTCCCCTGAATGCAGTGGTCAGCACTGAGTAAACTGGTAGGCCAGCAAATGCATCCATTAGTCTGTTTAACATGATTGTGCTTTTTCATTAATCCATGTGACTACTTGGACCATGATTTGTTTCGTACAATAACCATCACAACTCATATCTAAAGTTATATCTAAACCTAAGCAAGCATGCATCTGGAAATTGATTCAACAGCAGTCTACAGTATATCATTGTGTTGTGTAACACAACAGAATGGCAGGCACATTTTCGTTTTTGATGTGATTGTTTAAATGCTTCTACAAAGAGTGTCTGGTATTTTTTGTTTGATTTTAGTTTATAGAAATTCCTGCCTGAGAAGCATATGCCTACAGTTTTACATAATGACCTAGTCCTACATTATATCTGTTGATGGCAGTTTTAGCAACACAAATTCAATAATTCTTTAGTTTTTTAAAACAATTAGACTATCTTATGTATCTGCTTGTCTTAAAGTTATGAAATGCTAGTTATGAAAATTGTCTGTAAAATGCAAGATTACCATGAAGTAAATTGAAGTAATTAGTATTGCCATCTAGTAAAGTGATTATTTGATACCTCTACAAAATGCCAGTTTAATATCATTGTCAAATCTGTCCATTTTCAGACCAGGTAAAGATCTGAGTGAAAAGAAAACTAAGAAGTAAGTGAATCATACATGTTCACCTTTGTATTCTTTGATATAGTTCAAGAGAGGATGCAATGAATTTTACTGGGAAGATTCTGAATGTTTCAAAAGTATATTTTATAAAAGCATAACACTATTGGTTTGTTTTGTGTACTTATATTTACAAATATTTACATTGTTTTATTACAGCCCGGTAAACATGAATGAAGGGAAACAACATCCACTTTAATCTCAAGGATTTAAGTAGTTTTACTACAAGCCAATTCCAGAAGTCAGCAACCGAATGCTTGCTGTCCAAATACTCAAACTCAAACACATTTCTGCTGCCTGATAGATTACAAATGTCCACATTGTTCAACATGGTTAAGACCGTATTGGGAAATTAAGTCATCCTTCATCTAATTAACAGGATAGCGTTTATCAGAAGTGAATTGTCTTTGATCTCTTAATATTCCTCTGCCACTTATTCCCAGGTCTAAAGACTCGAGCGACAGTAGCAGTGATTCAAATAGCTCAGACGATTCATCATCTGACAGCAGTGACTCCTCAAGCTCTTCCTCGGATGATAGCGACGGCAGCAGTGACAGCGATGACAGTTCGTCCTCCTCTTCATCTTCTGACAGCTCAGACTCTGATTCAGGAAGCAGTAGTGACTCAGATCAAGAGCCACCGAAGAAGAAGAAAAAGAAGTAGTCCAATGATGTCAGATGTTTTTTCTTTTCTCTATTGTCCTATATTTTTGCTGTCTTAACCTGTAATCATTTTTTAATACAGTATTACATGTAATCCTGTCTTCTATCTGAATAGACAGGAGAGATCTAAAGTTAGATATACCATTAACTATTGTTCATTTACTTTTGATGTACCCCCCCCCTTTTTTTTATTTTGGTTAATTCTCCCCAAAACATGTTACCTGTAACATGTAGTGTATTCTCAAGTTCACTGTATTGCCAGGAATAACTATTTTAAAATGTGTTCAAAAACTAGTTTTTTTTTTTTTTTTTTCCCGCAAAAAGTATTTGTGAAATGCTAATTTATGGGATATATATATATATATATCGCTCTCTCTCTCACGGTTTTCTCTTTAGATAGTTGGGAAATTGGGATTAAAAGGTGACCTTTTTGAATCTGAATATTTTTGCCTGTGTTAATTGTGCATATCAGTTTAGACTATTGCTATAATTTAGAGTTTTGATATATGTTTTATATTTTGCAGGCAAATTATTTGCTTTGTACTAACAAATTGATTAGTGTGGACTATTAAAATATTACATCTTTACATATTCTAAAAACGGAATAAAATGGTAATGATAACTGTATGTTCATGATCTGTTGCTATTCAATGTGGCGTAGTTTGTTAATTCAACACAAGACAATGTGTCGTAAGAAATAACATGGGACAAGGTCTTAATGGTGTGCCCACCTCAATATTGGATGTTTCAATTGCAATGTGATGGTGTTTAGTGTGCATTTATTTTTATGACCAGTAGTGGGCGCCATGAATATAAAATATGAATCAATTGATGATGAAATTGGCCAGTAAGTCAAATAAGGTATTCTCTTTACCAGGTTGTTATCGGGGTTAGTATGGTTTAAATAAATTATATCCATCAAAATGATGATCTAATGGTTTTGATAGGCCATTTTCTATTATTCCCTTTTACTTAGACAATTATCTTTTGGATTCAGAAATCTTACAGCTACAATCAATGTCTGACGAGATGGGAGTGCACCCCATTTAATTTTAGCATTTAGTAGCCTACACTGATGGATGAATAGTTGATACATAAAGTAGCATATCTTTCTTTTGTAAGCTTATGATTCTGAAATTAGACTACTTGGGGTGTTTGTTTTGAGTAATTAGGCAAATATACTAACATTATCTCCACCACTAAACTCACTTTATTTTTTTTAAACGTGTTTAAATCAACAATATTCGAATAAGGTGCTGCTGCACTAAAATTGATACACACACCAACAAGCTTTTGGCCCGGCCAAAACAATGCATTTGCTATCAAGGGAAGGTCACGTGATGCAGAAGAGACCAGATCCCAGCTGCTTACTTGCTGCATCTACCTGCTAGCTAAGTTAGCTAGCAACCTTGCCTACTAGATAGTCTTGTTGAGGAATTATGACATGAATGAATGACATTACGTTGCCTTATACTTGATATGGGGCAGCATTCAAAGGAGGAGATCATGTATTTACACTCGCTTTTAGTGTTTTAGCTGTTCATATTTTAGCCGTTGAGTCCATTTTGTGTGTATCTGGAAGTGGAAAGACAAAGAGAAAAGAGCTTTCCAGTAGCTAGAATGGTTTGGGCCTAAAAAGAAGACAAGAGGTAAGGGGATTTAAAAATACTATGTATATAAAATAATTAAAGGGAATAAATAACCGACACTAAGCACGTGTAAACATGAATTTACACGTTAACGTAGGTTAAATTTGGAAGGTGGCTAAGTGTTACGTTAGCCACATACTGTAAATGCTTGGCGTTTATAGTATGCTAACGTATGACAATTGCAGGTTAGTAACAGCTACCGTACCGTAGTGTATTAGCTTCACGCTACCCGTACCTGATAAACGTGCTGGTTTCATTTGCCCTTAGTTTACGATGGCAGGCAACGTTATATGATTGGCATTAAATGTTAGAAACCTATATTGGTTTTGGGTTGTCATCGTCAGACTCAGCAGTCAAGGTGTATATTACGGTAGTTGTGGGTCGTGTGGCTCAGGATGCTTACAGTTCATGACGTCTTGTTTTTGTTCTGGTGTTTGTCATGCAAATACATTTAAGTTGACTACAATATCTTACAATTAAAGGTATTCGCTGTTCAAATTAGGTTATTGTGTTTTTTCTTGCTGTAGTGCCCAATTTACAATAAGAACATAATGTACAGTTAATTAACATTACATTTAATGGAGCACAGCCATGCAAGCAATCTTTGAAGTTAGGGCTTTAATTATTTACTGTACTGCATCTTTGACAAAATTGCACAAGTGTGCCAAATGAATATCGAGAGCAGTACTGTTTTTGTAAAGTAAAACTTTTCGACTTGTAAACGATAAAACAAATTCTATAATCCATGTATTTAGTTGTATGTATGTTCAACTTCATAATGACTTGGATAAAAAAGTATCACATTTTCACAATACCTCAATAGCTTTTATGTACTTAAATGATAGCTGAGGTATTTTTCTAGGAAGCCATTTTAAATACTGCTTTGGGGGTAATAGCTTGTGTGAGTATATCATCCTACTCCAGCCAAGATCATAATAGTTTGTAATTTGCAGCCTATGCAAATAAATGTTTCTTAGCGCAAACTGGGCTAACCTGTATTTTACTGACACATAAGGAGGTGAGGGAGTGTCTATGGTCATAAACTCATTTCAAACACTTGCATAGATGTTGTCCTCAGGTGGTAGATAATTATTAAGTAAAACCTACTTTTGCTGAAATTAGGTTACTTTGGTTAGGATCACCCGATCATTTGTGTAATGATTGAGCACAGCTTGGTGAAATTGCATGCATGTTCTGATCGATTAAAGTTTTTTGTAGTTCTTGTGTGACAGCTTATCATGAAATCCTCATTGCTTCCTGTTTAGGGTTTTCTACAACCATTTCCTCTCTCAACAGGCATGCAAGAACATAATGACATATTAGCCCATTGTCCACAAAGCGGTTTACTTTTTCTTTCTCCTTGGACTTGTTTGGAAAATGAGCAATGTCTTGGCTTATGGATTTTCCCGTTTTTCTACATTGACAAAACCGAGATGGATGTTTTGAAATCTCTTAGAGTAAGCCTTTTTTATATGCTTTAATCTAATCAGACATCTACTGCTTTCCCCCCCCCCCCCTTCATCCCTGGCAGTACACACACACAGCAGAAAAATATGCTAGTCGCTGTGTCCTGACCTCACACATCTGTTCTTTAGCTTTTGTCTCTACCAAACAAGAGTAAATCTTCTATGCATTTGGGCTCACATGAGGTAGAGTTTGCCAGTCTAGTAATTTAACAACCCTTTTCTGTATATTTTATTTAAAATATATTAAGCACAATTGTCAATTGAGATACTTATATTTAAAGTTCCTGCCCTACTCCTAAACAGTTTCAATTGACTGCTCCCCCCGGTGGTTGTGGCGTGTCAGGTTAGGTTACAATATCCTAGCCTTTGCAATGTGTTAACAATAGGCAGAGCTTCTGAGGGAGCACCCTATGGCATTTAAAGGAGAGGTGTTTTTGTTAAGATTGACCTCAAATATCATCCAGCCTTCTCCAGAATGACTTGCTATACCTTTTTGGTTTGTCTAGCCATTAGGGCTGGGCGATATACCAGTATTTAATTTATATCTGTATATTTTAAAAAGTGTATGCGTCTCCATGATGGACTGTCCACCAATTAAGAATAAAACAAATTAATCCAAGTGAATGTTCTCCTGTGGAGCCAATAGCTCACATCATTTGTCAAATGAAGACATCACTTTTAACTGACAAATAGGTCTACTCCTTGTGCCTAAATGTTTCCTTTCGTTACCTGGCTACAAAATATAATTGTTAGCTGAACGAAAAGGTCATAAATGTAAAATTGACCTGTATGAAAGGCACGTTGTCTCTGCGTTTAAAATCGGTGCCACAGTTAACGTAGCTCTGACCTTATTAACGATTGCTTGTTAACTGTCTAGAGAGTAAACAACGAAAGAGGTAGGCCTACTTATTATTGTAAGATATAGATAATATGCATACTGCCTTAAATATTTAATTTAGTAGTATTTACCATCTTGTCTGAGCAAGATGTGTGAAAGGAATTAAACTAAGGCCCACATAGGCCAGTTCAGTGATTAGAGCAATAGTCTTGATTGTAGATTTGTATTTTGATAACATTAACCACAGAAAATAAAATGCAGGGTCAATATGTGAAACCTAAGCCATTCATGTTATTATATATAGTGAATGACAGTCTCTCATGCACACACACCTCACAGCAATGCACAAAATACCACAGAATGCTCAAATTGTGTAATTAGCATTTGGAGCATAAAATGCACCAATGCAGCAGTTATGGCTATATTAAGTTTAGTTTTGATGGCAAGAACTCTTTTTGTAGCCTACCTGAATCTCCCAACAGTCCTAATTGCACTTAAAGCAATAAATTGTTTAGTTTTGATATATATATATATATAGTATACAAATTAGGCAATACAAATTTAGATTTTTCTAAAAGAAACCAATTTGTTTATTATATGACATTTCTTATTTTCTCTTTTTCGTATGTACTATTTCTCTTTTATTATAGCAAAATCTATGACTAGATTAATTGATGAATCGTTGGAATAATCGGTAGATTACTCCGATTACTAAAATAATCTATAGCAGCAAAATTCACAACCCTTTTGCTATGGATTTATGTGCATGTAAATATACAGATAGTCATACAGACTTAATATACAGTATTTCATAACGCTCTCGTCCCGCTGCCTGTGAATAACAAAGCTGTATCGGTACCATACTCTGCCACTGTTGTGCCGTAGGCTACTGTAACTATTCAATTTACGAATAAGAAGCGGTCGGATTACAATTTTCTTTTTATGAGAAAGCTAAAACATGATCTCCAACCACTGAGACAAAACAGCAGTTAGGGAGAGACCTGCAACATGTTTACATGCTGACAATATAAAGCCTGCTTGTAAACAATTTTGAGGGTTTTCTGAGTGTTTTGGTATTTTTAGACTCGTCTAATCTAAATTTAAAATTTAATTGACCAACGGCAAAATTAGTCTCTCACATCCCAAGTTGTCTACGGAACATAGATGCAGGTATTTCGTTTTAGATTTTTAAATGTAATTTTACGGTTACTTTAACAACATCTTCCTTGTTTTTCCACCCTACAGTGCAGTGTAGGTACTATGTAGCCTTCTGTACCATCCGATTTCAGTTGATTGTTAGGCTACATCTCTAGTTATTGGCTGGCACAGGAGCATTCCAATGATCTTCTCTAAATGACGGGCAGGATAAGAGAGTAATGCATTGATTTCTAGGGACAAAACAAGCTACTCTAATTTTGTGTGAATCTATGTTTCTCTACAACATGATTTTACTTTCACAAAATATCTTTCTTCATTGCAAATATAGGTCTAGGAGTTTCAGAAACACATTTGGTAATTTAATAAATGGCTTTTTACTAGGGCTGGGAGCGTTAACCTGTCAATCTTTGCAATTAATTTGAAATGTTTAACGTGTAAAAAATATTACTGCAATTGACGCAACACTATCTCCTTTTAAATTACTACCTGTTGCTTTTGTGATCTTTGAGCGTGCTGACTGCGCCATTTCATACGAGTAAAGAGACTGGAATACTAGCATGATGAAGGACAAAGGTGGAGTTTTAGAAGTAAAGTTCACATTTAAATAGTTTCCTGATGGCGCTTTGGACTATGGCGTGGTATGTATTCAATTCTCAACGCCGAATAAAAATTCAACTGAAGCACTTCGACTTTAGTAGCTAATAGGCAGCCTATCGTACAAACGCAAAAACACCCATGGGTTATTATTGACGTGACTCGAGGTTACAGGATATAAAGTTCGTTAAGTCTCTGTGAGCTCTAGTGTGTGCTAGTTGTCTCCCATCGTTGATGTGGTTTAAATAAGTGTGCTTCGCTTGTGTTACTTTCTAGACTTCTGATCCGAACTGTGGTAAGGACCTCTGGTTATTACAATATCTGTACGGTATCATTCCTCCAGGGACACGATGTGAGAAAACTTTGGATTGGTTATAAAAAGTGTCTATCCCACCTTTCCTTCACTATCTAGCTGTTTGGCTATTAGCTATTTTATATACACACCACCCACATGTAAATTACAGTTTCAGACTCTTCCGTGCTCTCCCGCCCACATCTCCCTACGTGATGACGTTACAGCAACCCTTGCTCTCTAGCTCCCTAACTCTATAGTTCTCTGCAGCATACTGTATACACACATCTTGCATTTTCTATCTCATCCCCATATCTTTCTAATGAGGCTGTGAAGAGCTCTTTGTTCCAAATTATTGGTGATTTAAAAGGTGTCTAGGCCTATATAAGATTTTAAACACTAATATAGCAGAAAACAACTAATACAAATAATATTTTATTTAATAGTTTGTGGTGCAAGTGGTATCTCTGTAATGGGCCTGGGTTACTTTGAATCCGGCCTGCTGAGGTAATTTCCCGATCCTTCCCTGATATCTCTCTCCCACTCGCTTCCTGTCTCTCTGTACTGTCCTGTCTATAAAAGAACAAAAAATGCAATTTTCGAAGCAATTTTGAGTGATTAATGGAATTGGTGTTTTTTTTTTTTTATTGATTCCCAGTCCTACTTTACATGTTAGGCTTCCTGAGCTCACCAGGGGTCCCATTTATAAAACTGTGTAGAATTCATGTGAAAATGTTGGATGAACAAAACACTGTGTACAAAAATATTCTGAATTTATAAAAAATAAAAACACTGCACTTTCCTTTATCACAATCTACTCTAAATTTTGCGCATGTGAACGAGTGTCTTGTTAACGCCCACCATTGCCTAGAAATGGTCACTGAAACACCCTGAATTAATATTCACTGATCACTGCAATGACTACACATCTCAACAGAAACCCCACCAAAGTAATTTAACCCAATCATTCATTATAAAGTTGGCGATGCAGTAAGCTATAGCCTATTTAACTGCTTGATTTAGCGGTATGTAACGGAGCAAAAAGGCAAATATTGATAAATGTGATTAATTGGATGAATAAATTAGATAAGTTATATTATCGCTTGACAGACCTAATATTTCAAATTAATATTGACTGGCAAGATAAAAAAAAAATCTTTCACCAATTTACTTTTCAAAGTGTTACTAATTTCCTGACAGCTTGAGTTTAATCCTTCTGCCATTGGAGTTGCAGTTTCCCCATTTTATAAACTGTTGTGCGTACGCATGGGTCAAAGTGTGCGTGGACCCCATATTCTCACGTAAAGTTTGTTTAGGTCAAATCATTTTGCAATTTTACATCAGGTCCATGCAAGGGCTTCCTTTGTGGGACATGGCAGCTTTTCTTTTACGGTTTGCTGACGTTAATGTAATGGCAGACCAATTCCATGAATTGATACCGAATCAGGCACTGGCATCTAAGAGTCTTTATGGGCAAAGTGTTATATTGCCATTGCTATAGAAAATGTTTAGATACTTTTCTAATGAAGAGTTAAATACCTATTTATTTAGTTTCAAGCATGAGATTCTACTGATGTCAGTTGCATACAGTTATCAGCCTTTTAATCTGTTCATGTTTTGTCATCATGAACCACACTATACTCACAGACTCAGCTAGTTATTAAAAACCAAAATGTTAAAATCCATAGCACCTGACCTAAACAAACATGAGCAACTGTGTCAAACATGAGCACTGTCATCATGGTAACATTTTTGTTAGAATGTCATCACGACTATGCTACAACCTTGCATTACTTGTAAGCAGTGCACGGCCTCTTTAAACCTCTCCACTGGTGCTTTTCCCTGTGCTGGAGGGCATAGTGGGGGAGGGAGGTTGTTGACAGTAAGGCCAGCCCTGGTTGGCTGGGCCATCTGTAGGTTTGTGACGTCACGAGGAGGAGAGGCTCCCTTGTATAAAATAACATTTCCTTTTATGGGACGAGGTGGACTGTTCCATTTTCAGAGGGAGGTGACAATGTAATGCTATGCCGAGTGACCTCACTGCCACACGACTTTGTTTATTTTCTTCTTTTTCATTTTCTTAAAGCTCTAATGTACATTTTTCTTGAGAGCACTGCATGTGCTCTTAGTTAATTACTTCAATAATTTTGTGTTGGTTCTCTTGTGTGTTGTTTTTAATAGACCTATTGAAAACTGTGTGATCCTTTGGAAATAAAATGACTATCATGCTGCAGTACTTTGGATCATTTGGGTTCATTGTATCATAGTGAGTTCTAAGTACCGTTCTCTAATTATTTGTATTTGTGATTAAACATTAATGTTATCAAGGCTTTGCTCTGGGCCATGATGTTTAACTGACATGAATCACCACGCTTTTGGATAGGAGACACTAAAACTATACCCCTGGAAGTATAGCTATTGTCCTCTCTGTGGCTACCCTGCTGGTCTTTGACATGGTATCTCCTGAGCAGGCTCCTCCCCTCCCATGTCAGATTTGTCTCTACTCCAAGGAAATGCACTACACCGTCGAACAAAGTAAAGAAACTATAGTTGAACTCAACCAGGCTGGAAATCCACTATAGAAAAATACCTCTTCAGAGAGCGAGGCTGAAGTATCAAATCAGGGTGACACTCTATTCAGGGAACATTTGACTCCCTGGGAGATTCTCTGAACCATCCAACCCCCTCCTTCTCTTTCCAATGTTTCAGTGGTTGGGGCCATGGCCTCTCAGTCAGGGTAAGAAGCCTACAAGTTGCTGTAGTTCTTGTTTGTGTGAATTGTTTACTGTTTAGCCTGTTTGTACACTCTGCTGTTTTATCTCAAATCGTTGTTTGTGCCATGAGTTTGGAACCATATGACAGAAGCAAAACCTTATGTTGCTCATAATCATCTTATTTAACTATGTACTCCACTGTACACGGATGGCTCCAGCTGGCTTGTTCCTTATATTGTGCGTGGCTCGGTCCATCTACAGTGTATGTCTGCCTTTTCATCTCTTAAGCCTTTAACTGGTTTCAGTGCTGTTAAAATGTACTTGTAGACTTAATGGCAAAATTGCCATGTAATGACGGTATACCAAAAAAAAAAAAGACCTACTGGTCTCTGGGGGGAAAAAAAAACTTTCCATGCACCTCCCTTGTGTTAGTAATGAAGCTGAATATGTAATGCAATGGATGTTTCGCCAGTTTGATTGAAAGGAAGGCTGACTAATCAAAAGGCCGGGATGTTGCTATGTGCCAATTTGTCAGATAAATAAGAATTGCTTCAACTGGAGTTGTCATGTCATACTGTCTACATCAAATATGTTAACTTAAAATGTGTTGTGAAAATGTCTAATTGATGTTGTCATGGGACATAGCAGATACCCTACCAATTGACATATTCATTCATGCTGTTTGCACAGTTTTAGTTTTAAAACTTCTGGCTTGCGTTCTAGTCTGGCTGGGTATACATTGGTTAGTTTGGAAATGATGACACAGACACCCTATATTCGCTTTCTGATTGTGTATCAGTAGGCCTATGTCGCATGGATATATTATAATGTTGCTGTATTTACTTTGCTACAACTCCCAATCCAAAGTAAATCTTATTGGTCATGTGAAATGCGCTTCCAGTTGTTTTATTATGGACAGAGATAAGTTCTTAAACAGAGCTAAATCGCTCGTCTTAATGGAGTTTTACTGTTGAACTGAATTGTATTCATGTGGATAGCTTTAGTCTATTTTGAGCCAGGCCTAATGGACATTAACACTGCAGTTTAAACACAACTCTGGTAGTCTCACTTTTCCTTTGTTTATTTTACGCAGAGGTAAACTGATTGATTGCTCAATATTATTTTACTGTAAAGATGTACAATGATTTATTTTGTTGTAAAAAGGATACCGGAATTGTACAACAAATTGTAATACAGAGTCATGAAGTCCTGACAATAGAACTGTGTAGATTACAGATAAATGTAGTAATAATTTGAAATTGTAATTCACTACAACCACATGCCATATATTCTCTGATATAGCCTACTGTATATTGTCCAGTCCTACAAGTGTGTCATACTCAAGCAGGAACCAACCACCATTATTGAGTAAAGCCAATGGGTTTCCCAACACCTGCATTTTCTACATGCATGTACTGTGCCGACAGTAATTCAGAACTGATTTGGCCAAGGGTTGACACTGGAAGTAGATCCTAGTTTTCTTCCCGTTTTCAAAAGGTATCTCCTCCCACAGTTTTCAACATATCAACCTTGAAGATGTTTGGCTCTTTGGGGCACAGAACTTGTATTAAACTTTTTTAAAGTACTTTTACTTTTCTAGATATTTGATTAACTCAATTTTTCCCATAGGGTACTATGGCCCAATGGATTACTTTATAGGACTACATAGTATTCCATAGTACTTTGAAGTACTTTTTAATTACTTTGATCACGGAATACTATGAAATACTATAAAGTACTTTCAGATTACTTTGTAGTGGTAAACAACACTACTTAGTTAAACACTCATAACTCACCAGCTATTGGTCCTAGAGAGTAGTTAGACACATAATCGGACTTGACAGAGAGTATGTTTACATTTGATATTTTTCACGAGGCTAGCCAATCAAATATGACGTCTGATCTAGGTCGTGTGCGCTATCAAAGCACAAATTCCCACAGTGCAGTATTACCCGGTTGTAGCCTTTGGGAGTGTATGTATTTACGACACTCCGACATTAAGCTTTACAGCACTTTACTACAGTTTAGTAAAGTGCTATACTTAGTCTTGGAAGCTCACTATGCAGCACACACACACCGGTGATTCTTTTGGGACATGTCTGTTTTGTGTGGGAAAGAAAATGGAATATGTTGTCCCCCTAAACTTTTGGGTTCAACTGAAAACAGTTTACTATGCAATCAATTTCTTTCTCTGTACATGCTACAGTACCTAAATCAAGGCGGTGTAGGCTACGCTTGGCAGCAAAGGCTTTTGATTCTGCACTATTTAATATGCTGTTAATGAATTGGTCATTTTTTCCAGCTGATATTTTGGACAAACATCTACCGGACAAAGTTACACATGATTGCCTACGCACAGTCAGAACACCAGTGCTAAACTGGTAGAAAGCCCATGCTGTTGCATAGTTGTCTCACCACGGACTGAGAGCACTTTGCCTGTAAATGCATTCACACTAACGGCGGCATGACGTCATTAAATCCTATTCATGTGTGTTGGTGCCGCGGCGGCAGGCGCAAGGTCAACTTGGTTGAACTTTTGCCGCCGGCGTCTTGCTGACCGTCTGGCCAGCTATGAATTGATCATATTGTTTTTACCCAAAACGATAATATAATGGACCAATAAGTACCCGAAACAATACAATGTTTGTTCCCATGTACAAATGTGTTGAAAGGAAAGCGTTTGCTAGGAAATGGAGGAAATATAAAATTAAATCTTTCATAAATACTTTTTAAAACGGAACAAACGTTTTGTCAAGCATAATATTGGTGAAACTAAGAGAGCCGCTGAAAATAATTTGTTTTGTATGCTTACAACGCTAGAAAACGAAAATCATGTCAGCTGGGCTTCATGTAGCCTAGCTGGCTGTGCCGGTGGACAGTCCACTCAGCACAGCGCAGCAATGAGGCAGGTGATCTGGAAGAAAATCCAAGCAGCAACGTTTATCGACTCCCACCCACTTTAGCGTACCTTTGTGGAATTTTGTGCTTCAGAGATTAGAGCAAAAGTAGGTGGGCTCAATCTACCGCTTGCTGCCGCGGTGGGTACAGCTATTGCCGCCGGTAGTGTGAATGCCCCTTTCGGCTATTTGCTTTAGGTAATATAATGGAAATTGGTTGTAATTACACTTTTAGACTTTGATATTCTCCCACCCCCAACACCCAAAACGCCTTCCCCGGTAAACCTTATGTATGGTTCATTCTAAATCATAGCAGTAATGGCCTGTCAGTTATTGGGCTTTAATTTAATGGCACTTTGTTTCAGATTCTAGACTCATGTTAACTCTCATAGTTAGGGTTTTTTAGTGATTTAAAACCAAACGAGGCCTTGTATTGTTGGTTGCGAAATATGCAGTTTGCCATTTTATAAATGTCCAGTCAGCAATCACAATGGAAACTAACATAGCATTTGTAGCAACTTATTGCAAGGCATTTGTCCCACATCCAGCCTGCATTTAATAACTGAGTTGCAAAATCTGTGTGCACTCATGGTTGGTTTGTATAGTTTTGTGCATTCAGGTTAGTTTTATTTCAGTGCTTTAGTTTTGCCAAGGTCACCCACAGACTGTCTAATGTGAGTGCGCCTTACACCTTTAAGTGTATCATCTTTTATGGCTTACAATAACAAGATGTTCAATTCATTAGATGCATTATTTAAATACATTTAATATAGTTCATAAACCCTGCCATTTCTTTGAATTTCAAAAACAGTCTGAATGCAGATCCCTATGTTTCACAAACTCAACTGTCAGGACACATCAGGTTTCAGCCATGGCCCGGGGGGGGGGGGGGTTTGACAAGGTTCCTATTTCAAAGTACTACAGGTACCTACCTACTTTGTTGCAGGCGACTGTGTCATGAAACCTATGGGTGAAACAGTCACTTTTTTCATCCTTGGCTTGATATACCAATAGGGCTGCAGTCTGAGATTCCTGTTTGTGCAGTTGAGGTCTATGTTTTTCTTTTCTATCAACATAACTAGTTCTCTGATGTAACTTGTGACAGTTCTTACTGTTATTAAATTAATGAATATAAGGGAGAAAAGTATCTAATAGTGCTTCGGCTTAAGTGCATACTGTTAATACAGTGATGTGCTGCAACTGCCTATTACATCTACTGTTCAATGTGGACACAGATCTGATGGTTCCAGACTGCAATTCGACAGTTACTCCTTGTGTTGTGCATATTACCTTAAATCCTACCAGGTGGTGACTTGACTGTGCGGAATGCATGTTCCTAAAGATTGTGTATTGTGTTGCCATTTATTTAATTTGGTCTTTTTAACTTGACCTCTGTATACGGAGGGAAATAGAAATGGCCATCTGCAGTTTGACTTGGCTTACACACGTCTGTTGACCATCTGCTCAAGGAGATAAAGTGCATCACGCACTGTACATGGGTTTATGTTGTTGTTTCCTAATGTAGCTTGCATTGTAAAAAGCCTAAACTGTATCTACTTTCTCCCTGGTTTGTCACAATAGAATTGCAAAATCATTAGGTGGGAATCACTAGAGGCCCCACGATACTTCTGTCACAATAAGATATTATTGCGATTTAAAACCTATCGTGAAATTTTGTATTACTTTATCCAACTTCAAATTGTCCCCAAAGGACAACTTGGTCAACATCAGTTTGCCCATCTCACATAAATTGTATTGCTGCAAAAATGGTCAAGCCAACTAACTGACATGAACATGTCATAAATATTGTATACACAAGTTAATGTCTCATGTGCAATTTATATAATGAAATTGCGATACTTGGCGTCCGTGTATCGATACAGTATGGCCATGGGAAATATCGCGATACTATGCTGTATCAATCTTTTTTTCCACCTCTAGAAGTCATGACTGGTCAGTCGCAAGCATCTTCTGGGTGTACATTTAAATAAGTGTTTTTTAATTTCTATTTAGTTTCGGGTCACGCCCTGCTCATGTTAATTTATGTGCAAGCAGATTAAACATTTGATAATATATGTTGTGGTTTCTATTTGCTATGGGATGTTTGCTGAATGTTAAGTCATATGCCGGCATGTCTTATGCATGTCAGCCCCTGCTAAACTCTTTTGGTTATCCAAGAGGCAAAGTTGTAAAAATAATACACATGGACATAGCACTCTTACTAAGTTAAGTTGCTATGGAAACATTCACCCCTGAGAGTAACGTGTTTATGCACTGTGATAGCTTGCATATGTAGCCAAATGCTTACTTTGACTACGCATTTGTCTTGTAATTGACAAGTTCACCAGTCTCATCCAGTAGGAATATGCCTTTCGACTAAATGTGTAAGGTTGCAACACATGCGGTTGGGACGAATATGAAAACCTCCATTCATTGTTCTCTAGATAATTAGACCCAGAAACCCTTATGGGCATGGGCACCTCCCATAAATGACATACTTTTGGCAGGTCTATCTATAAGCCTCAGTTGATTGTACAGCTGACTTTCTAACGAAGACAGTGACGTTCAGCTATATATACACATCTAATTTTGTGTGGAATGGGGTCTTCGTTTAGTCAGTTATGGCTTAGCACTTTTATATTTGAGTTTTATTGCTTTATAGAGCTAGAGTCAATATGAGATTTGACTGATCCATCTGCAGATATTGCACTATTTTAGAGTGGGACTACTTCTATGGTCTTGCCATGCAATGTACGGCAATATACCTGTGTTGTAATAGTGTCGTATCAGGAACCGTATGGCATATTCTCGTGACATCGCTGATGTTGTGTTGGTGTATTGTAGAGCCATACATGGATCTATATATGACAGACTTATGTGGATGCATATTCCATGTAATTCATACATTTCCTGGTTGAGAAATGTTGCCCTTGCTGAATGTTTGTTTATTTTCACCATCCCCCACCACCCCCCTGTTTCTTGTAGCACTACAATAAGCGTTCTGTCTCCCCTCTCTCTATCTCTCCCCGTTGACCTGAACCTGTGATTCTCCTTTTGTTAGCAACATGAACCGTGAGGACCGGAATGCGCTCCGTATGAAAGAACGTGAAAGGCGCAATCAAGAGATACAGCAGGGGGGAGGAGAGGCCTTTCCAGCAAATTCCCCCCTCTTTCCCGAGCCCTACAAAGTGGTAAGTTTGCCATGCTCATGGGAAGTTCTAGCTAGAATGAATTCTCCAATCCGCTTGCGTTGGCTCCTCCTCTGTTGTGGCTATAATGGCGTTAATGTCCCATTCGTATAGACTAACGGAGGGATTAGATGACAATGCTGTATTTACATTCGGAAGGTGGGTCAGTAGTGTCGGAGGTGGCAAACGGACCATCCCATGCTCGTAGGGCTTAGGGCTGCAGTGCCAACGCACACACTTGAATATACATTTCACCTAAGTAACCATGGTTACCGCTGGTCATCTGAAGCGCGGTGGCACTTTTCTCTCTCTTTCTGTCTTCTTTATTTCCCCGTGTCTGCAGATTCGCCACAGAGAAACAACAAGCCTCTGTTCTTGCTGCCGTATTTGTTTAGAGCTGTGCTGTAAGGAAAAAAACAAAACAGATGATCAATTTGTAAACAAAGGAAGGTATTGTAAATTGTCTTCCGAGTGGCAATAATGACACACGGACTGAGCGCCTAATCATTAGCCGACACAAACGCTATAGGGGTCACCTCAGTTGTTTGCATTTATTGATTTCTTGTCATTGACTGAAGACATCCCCTTCTCTTGTATCCAATCCTACAGTGACTGTTGAATGATTTTGATGTACCATTTTAAACATTGGTGTATCTCCTCAACTTGTGGAAAATAGATTTTGCCACCCTTTATTTTCTTCTTTGTGGCTATTTTCACACCACATGTATTATGAGCGAAACTATGATGGTATGATTTATGTACTTTTTGATAGAATGCGTGTTGTCGTGACCCTGCAGCGACAACCATTTCAATAACAGTGATGACAAGATTGTAGCTCCTCCTTGACTGACTTGGCATCACTACAGTTGCCCCTCTCCCCCCTTCTTATTGGATGTGTTGAATTGCGTTCAATAATCCGTTTTTCTGAGAGACATGAAATTGTCCAATGTTGTAGTGGCAGATGGAAATTATTATATTATCATTTCCAGTTATTGCATGCAGCTGCGTGTGAGATGAACACAGAACATCCCAGAACAGTAACATAAAGCACAAACCGATGTGAACCCTGTGATTGTAACATAACCAGCAGTATATCCAGTGTGTGTGTGTGTGTGTGTGTGTATATAAACAGTTCTACTCAGCACGACCTTACTCTGGTCATTCAAACGAAATGTTACCGTGACCCTTGTCAAATTGTAACATTGGCATTTTCTGAATTCTAGTGGAATATGCACATGCAAGCGGCTATTGTCTCCCATTCTCACACACACACACAGAGATGGTGGGGTCAGAATGTTCAGGCCACCCACCCAGCCGGTGTATTAGAGGATTTACGTCCTCCCTGCCTGTGTAATCCTTGCCCCTAACCAGATTTGTGCAGCGGTAGGTAAGTGGCTCCTCTCTGGAGCTAGAGGCAGCCTTAAAAGAGGCTGCACAGGCCGTGTCCTGACAGGCTGGGAATTCGAAAGGGGGTCAGCGTTGTGTGTGAGCGCTGCTGGCCCGCGTGTTTTGGGCCACAACAAAGTGAAAGGAAAGGTGATTTTGCAGATGGTCCAAAAGGCCACACGTGTGCTTGAACAAAAAAAACAAACGACCTCTCTGGAGATGTTTTGTCCCTTTCTTTGTGGCACGTGTTACTTCATGTTGAGAGGCTTCAGATGGATATAAAACGGGCACACGCTGCGTGGTTATATAGAACATGTGTTGCATTAAAGTTTGAACGGCTCTGTTCTGTTGGGCATATAGTATCCAGAACATGATTAATCTTCAGTTACAGCTCGTCCTGTTTATGGCAGTTTAGCGTGCCGTAAAGCCCACGTCCACCACTGTAGTTTCACTGATAAGACACCAGCAGTCTGTATTCACACGCATGCATTTTAAGCTACATGGATGATCGTTTATTTCATTGCAATGTATTATGCGATTTCAACTCTATTAGCATGTTGGCATACATTACTCTAGAAATCTCTGAACAAATGCTAAAAACCCTATTCACCGGCCTTCCCCTTAACACTGTTCAGTTAGCGTATGGGGTTAGTGGGGTTAGAGCGAAACTAGTTAGGCTTCCTGTTAACAAATAACGGCCTGTGTTTCCTAGCCTCCTCTATGTAAAGCTGTCATTCATGGAGGCCCTGTGTGAAACCTATATCCTCTCCCAACATGGGCTTCACCTTGTGTCAAGGAGGGCTAGTAAGTGTGGGGCGGGCAGCAGCTCGTGGTCTACCAGTGATTGATTAACCTCTTTAGTGGAGCCGTGGAAAGACCCTTATCTTTTTTTCACAGATGGGCAAGGGCTGCTCTGGGCTCTGCTGTGTTTAAATAAGTTGAGGCATCTGTGATTGGTCCATCACGCCACTTGGATGCTTAGATCTGAACTTAAAGCCCTGCAAAATAAGTGATGTGGCGATGATGGGTTTTGGGAGTTCATGAACATTTAAGGGGTTTATTTACCTTATCTTGCATCATCCAGTGTTTGAGTGAAAACAATTAACTAAGCCCGCTCACCTTTGTTGCCCCCCCCTTCCCTTCCCCCCCTTCCCTTCCCCCCCCTTCCTCCATCTTCTCTTCCCTTAACCCCCCTCCCCTCCCCCTCGGTGGTCCTTCTCTCCGCAGTCCAGCAAGGAAGATAAACTATCGAGCCGTATCCAGAGCATGCTGGGAAACTACGACGAGATGAAAGAACCCATCGGCGGCGACACCATTCCAAAGCTCAGCGGCAAACCATCCAGCAGCAGCACGTCTTCCCAGGAGGAAAAGTCCAGCCAGGGCGGCTCCGGCGGCGGTGGCCAGAGCAGCAAGTGGACGCCCGTGGGCCCCGCGGCCGGGGCCTCCTCGTCCCAGTCCCAGTCCCAGAAGCGCTCCGGCCTCCAGAGGTCAGGGGGCGGCGGGGGGGGCAGCGGCCAGCGGCACGGAGGGGAGCCGCGGGAGAAGAAGTCGAGCAAGCACGGCGGCGGCGGCTCGGACCACTCGAAGGCGCACACCTCCAGCCCCGCCAAGGGCTCCCTGGGCTCGTCCCGCGGCGCCCCGTCCGCCGAGCAGCACCACGGCAAGGAGCGCTACCGGCCCAAGTCCCCCCGGGAGCGCGAGGCCAGCTGGGACTCCCCCTCTCGGCTCCACAGCGCCTTCTCCAGTGGGCAGCACAGCAGCCAGGCCTTCCCCCCGTCGCTCATGTCCAAGCCGGGCTCCATGCTGCAGAAGCCCACAGCGTACGTGCGGCCCATGGACGGCCAGGAGACGTCCGAGCCCAAGAGCTCGCAGGCGGAGGGCTACAGCTCCCAGCAGTCCCACAGCGGCGGCACCATGGGGGAGATGAAGGCCAACGGCAAGGCTTCGCTGTCCAAGCTGAAGATCCCGTCGCAGCCCGCAGAGGTGAGCCGTGTTCTCCCGCAACCGGCGGCTCAGCTGAATGTGCCGGTGAACCACCCATGTGGATGTGCTCCCTCATTAAGTGAGCCACAGCTGTGCTCCACACAGCCGGGTCAACGCCAGTGTTACGGTGCTGTCTGGAGCATACGTGCTGTAGTTTCCATTTACATGACGCGCCATAGTTCACCTGTCGCACTGCCAAAACGTTCTCTATATGTGCTGAGTGTGACGTTTGTGTCTCTAGGGCTCCGGCGATGCCAACTGTGTAGATGAGATTCTAAAGGTAAGAATGTCCTTGGTGTAATCTCCCTCCAGATAGATGGAAAGATTGGTCTGACAGAGAGAGCGTGTGTGTGTTTGGTTGCGCATTGCAGCTTGCTTGATACTCACTTCTTCCTGTTTTCGTACAGGAAATGACTCAATCGTGGCCCCCTCCATTGACCGCCATTCACACTCCTTGTAAGACGGAACCCTCAAAATTTCCGTTCCCCACCAAGGTCAGTGTTCTTAGTAGATTGTTTACATTAAACGACGTATGGGAATACCCCGGTTTCCAAGTAAGCAAAACCGGTCTGGCACAAATCCAAACGGAAAGCAAATGTTTTATTTTTTTACTGTTCAAAAGAATTTTGATTCAGCCAGTGTTGCAATTTTGTGCATATATATACGCAGTCAGACAGGCTTAAGGAGATTGTATGAGTTTACAGTAATTGTTCTCTGGGTTATGTAATATAGCATTTATTTAGTTAATTCGGAAGAACATCCACGTTTTCAATGTGAAATTGTCCTTCCCCTTAGGACTCTCAGCACTCAGGTTTCCAGAGTGGACACAGTGAGTATGAGACAAATGTGTTCTAAACACCCAGACACCATACTTGTACCTGGCCTCAGTGCTCATAAAGCATGCCTGCTTGTTTCTAGGGAGGGTCATCTCTTCCAGGAGCTCTGGCACCCACCAGTCCAAGGCCTGCGATGACCAACCCAAGTGAGTTTGTCTGTCTGTCTGTATGCTTGATCTCTTATCTCTCTTAACTGTACTTTTCAATGTAATGTTCCCTTAGCCCCCACCACCCATAGTTACTGTTGCTAACCCGGTCAGACTGATGCTTGCTCTGCTTATTGCCAATATAAGGCAAATTACTGAATTTCCTCTAGGAGCAATACATAACTTTTAGCAGTTTAACTATTCAATGTTCACTTTTTAGTAATAAAATGTATTATGACATTGACTTGGCATCTACACTATTTTGTGTCCCTATAGTATATTAGCACAATAACACCCTAGCAACAATTTTTAATTAAATAAGTAACATTAACTTTCTGGCAAAATGGCAGAAGGCAACAGCTGCCTTAGTAGGATTAATCTGTATGATTTAAAGGGTGGGGTTTAGTGATAAATTCTATTCTGGCCTTGTGTGTTTACGGTTTATTTATTTTGGAGCGCAGATGGTAAAACAATATTGCAGTAAAGATAATGCTTCGTATGAACACTGTCAACAGTAGAGTTGTACCATTGACTATACTGTAATCTAGTGGCCATCTTATATAATCCCATGTTGCAATGTTTCAGTATGTTGGAGGATGACTTGAAGCTAAGCAGCAGTGAGGACAGTGACGGGGAACAGGACTCTGCCAAGAATGCCTCTAGAAACACATCGGCAAGGTAGAGTCCAACTGTCCTGTTTGGGGCCTGCGGTATACTGTACACCGCGCACGTGCATGTTGTGCTTGTGGATATGTTTGGTTGTTGCTCTCCATTCATGAAGGTTGAGCTTCATGTCGGCTTCCATTCAGTCTGATCACGCTAGTCATTGTCCTAATGCATCAATTGTCCCCTTGTTGTTTGGTGCACACAGTAGTGTCTTTGTCTTCTGTCTTCAGTAACAACAGCAACAGCGAGGGGGCAGACCACTCCAAGGACGACACAAGCAGCCGCAGCTCCGAGAGCAGCTCGGGCTCCGACAGCGAAAGTGAAAGCAGCTCAACAGACAGCGAGGCCAACGAGCCACCGCGACCCGCGTCACCTGAAGTAAACCTGGCCTTTTCTCTTTTCTTTCTGCTCTGGCTCACGCACTGCCCACTCTCCAGGGTGTTAAAGGCTCCACCTAAGTCAGAGGCCAGTTGGTGGCGTCTTTTGGTTATGTCCTAACCTGATGAGCTCTATGAATGGGGAGTGGAAGGATTGGTTAACGAGATGGCCCACAAGTTCCAATGCAGAAATTACGTGGTTGTGACAGACTCCAGCTTGTTTATATATTCTATATTTTAAGAGGACAGCTGGCTATATGGCCTGTTAGATAGAATGGCCCCAGCCCAACACAGAACCATTGATATCAGTCACAATGTTATGTCCCTGATCATGCATCAGACTGACGGTAAAACACTTGGTCGTCTCCACAGCCAGAGCAGCACACCGCCAACAAGTGGCAGCTGGACAACTGGTTCAAGAAGGCCAAGCAGTTCTCCCCGGCATCCCCGGCGGACACCACCAGCACTCCGGCCAAGTACAAGAAGGAGGGCCGCGACGGCGGCTCCGGGCGCAGCTACGGCGGCCAGGGAGGGGGCTCCAAGGACTCGGGGGCGCCCGCCCCGAGCAGGGACCTCCGGGCGGCCCAGAAGGGCACCGAAGGTGGCGGGAGCCGCGGCCGCCAGAAGTCCCCGGCTCAGAGCGAGGGCGGCGCCACCCAGAGGAGGACCGTGGGCAAGAAGCAGCCCAAGAAGTCAGAGAAGCCCCCGGTGGTGGAGGAGCCCAAGGGGGGGCTTCGGGTGGAGAGCGAGCCGGCGCCGGAGATCCCCCCAAACCGGGCCAAGGCCGCCACCAAAGGCGTCCGCAAGCCCAACATCAAGAAGGAGCCCAAGTCATCCCCGAGGCCCACGGTGGTCGCCGCCGCTGCCAATGTCAGCTCCGTCCCGGACAAGCGCAAGACCAAGGCGCCCACCAAGACCGCCCAGAAGTCCCGGGAGTTCGTGGAGACGGCCTCGTCGTCGTCGGACTCTGAGGAGAACGACAGCATCCCGTCGTCGTCGCAGACGCCCAAGTACACAGAGAGCATCCGCACGCCCGCCTGCGTCTTCTCCCCTATGGAGGAGAAGGAGCTGCTGTCTCCGCTCAGCGACGCCGAGGAGCGCTACGCCGCCAGACAGGGCCAGCAGCAGTGTCTCATAGTCAAGATAGGTATGGTGGTGGCCATGTTGGAAGTCCTGCCTCCAGCGTTTGGACCCATATGTTGATGGCTGTGTGTTGCTTTTACCCCTTTTTCTGAACAATTACATAATGTAACCCAAGGTTTTACGCAACGCGCTTTTATACGCGCATAATACTTGAGTTGGAGGTCATTCACCAGTTGATGGACACAGCCAACATTCTGTTAGGATAATGTTAACATAACATGTTATCGAGATCAAGTTCTATATGTACACAACATGCGTTATAGAACCTACACCATACAGTACTCAGAAATAATTGCTAGAAGACTAAGCACCAACAAGGTCTCATATGTATATATGTATATGTATATATATATCTGCCATACACGCTTGACACCATCTGAACCAAATAAGTTGATCTTGGTCCCATCAGACCACAGGACATAGTTCCACTATTCCATGTCCTTAGTCTGCTTGTCTTCAGCAAACTGATTGCGAGCTTTCTTGTGCATCATCTTTAGAAGAGGCTTCCCTTCTGGGACGACGGCCTAGCAGACCAATTTGATGCAGTGTGCGGCGTATGGTCTGAGCACTGACAGGCCTGTTTGAGTGGAACCTGTTCTGTTAAAACGCTGTATGGTCTTGGCCACCGTGCTGCAGCTCAGTTTCAGGGTCTTGGCAATCTTGTTATAGCCTAG
>JAODUH010019095.1:0-25997 GCA_027564835.1 Typhlichthys subterraneus | reverse complement strand
TGTAGTAAAGTGCTGTAAAGCGTAACGTCTGAGTGTCGTAAATACATACACTCCCAAAGGCTACAACCATGGATGTAAAGAGGCTACAACCGGCTAATATGGGGCTGGGGGAATTTGTGCTTAGATAGCGCACACGCCCTAGATCATACGTCATATTTGATGGGCTAGCCTCATTAAAAAAATATAAATGTAAATATTGTGGTTTGCGGTAACGGCGGTTGCTTGCCACGGCCTGCGGTTGGGTTAGCAACACCGCGGTATTGCAATATTGTGGTTATCGTGACAGCCCTAATGGCGGCGTCACACATGCTCTCACACACAAACATTTTAAAGATGGCTGTAAATCCAATTCTGATGTATGCCAGTTTTCAGAATTCAGCTGTTTCAATGCTAATAAATGTATGTTTACAGATTGCACCAAAGCTTTAATACACTGTAGGCCTGCACTTATTTTAGCAAGAGGAAACAAATGAATGACTGAATGAATATTGCCTTTTGTTTTAAGATGCAAGATTTGGGAAAAGCAGAAAACCATTAAACCTTAAGCTCCACAACAAATTGTTAATCAAGTCTTGAAGCAGTTTGCAGCTGCTCTACGCTAATGAATATACACCGAAACATCAGTAGGGACCTGCTACTGTATGGGGAATCCTTTTAACACACTGTAATAACTTGGTCATGGCTTTAACATAAAATAGTATTACTGACAGTACAAGAACATGCCTTTCACTTTACATGCATGTGTGTGTTTGTGGTGAACTGGAGCTTGTGTGCATCATACTGTACTGTGGGTGATTCCAGATCAATATTCTGGTACTCCAGAGCGTGTAGCTATCAAATCCTGATGGGAAATCACGCCAGTGTATCAGTGAAAGAATGGGAATATCGACGTCCTGGGATATTTGAATGCCCATTCTCCCTTCAATCTGTCTCTCCATCTATTTCTTGCTTTTTCTGTGCATTTATATTATGTCCATTCATATTTGTCTACATTAATGTCCCTTCATGCCTTTTGCATCAGCACAACTTTATCATATTTGCCTTTGTGACTTCCACACCTTTTTCTTACTCTCGCTATGTATACAGTACACCCCCACTGTGACATAGTAAGGCCACATGGCTGAGCTCTCAATATTAGCCAGCTGAGGGAAGGGGAGTGTGAGGAATACTGTAGATTAATGTAAAACAATAAAACAGAGTAAGCCAATGAGAAATAAATAGATATGAATATGTATATTAAGCAGGATTTTTTCATCCATGTATGGACATGACCTCACTTCACCCTATGTTAACAGGATATTAGTTTATTAGGACTTGTGTAGTTGTATAGTAAGCTATTGTAAGCTAATTGTAAGCTAATACACTTTGTGTTAAATATCTCTTCACATTTCGCTAGCTTACCGTATCCTGTGTGTGCTGGAACAATAATCAGGTACTATTAGACAGCCATGGCTTTGTAAACAGGAACATAAACACAGTGGCCAACACCACTGACAGCAACAATGGCGTTGGCTTTGCAATGCTTTTCAATGTGTGGGGATGAGCTTCTGAGGGAATTTGTTTTGATTTGACCTCGAAATTTGCAAGTGTTCTCGAGAATGACTGCCCCTGCCTTTAATTTACTGAAAACTCACATTGTAAAACGACTAAAAGGATTCCATGCTAGGTTTGACATACTACTATGGAGTACGGAAAAATCTGACTATAGGCTGATAGTCTAAGCCTGGTTGCAGATTCAGTAGGTGTACCTTTCACCAAACATGTAGAAACATTTGCCGTTGTTTAAGTCTGTGCAGGGGGGTTAATGGCATTCTCTGTGTTGTAAATGAGGGGTGCTCCAGGCAGGAATTGTCTTATTTATTTTGTTTTGGCATTTTCCAGTTCCATTTGACTTGACTTGATTGATTTTGTTTTGTTGTTTACATTTCAATGCCAATAAAGGTGCTTTTAAAAGTTCTCTCTCTTGTCTCGTCCCTCTTTCACAGAAAAGCCTCCATAACCTCCTGAACTCATGCTGCATAAATGTCTTACCTGCTTGATGGAGTTGCCAGAATATTTTCCCTATAGTGTCCTTTTTGATGCTTTCTATTTCCATACCAACAAGGGATGGAAATTGTAGTGAATACAAATGTGTGGGATAACATCACGATTGTATTAATGTAAGCAGTCCACTTCAGAATAACAGTATTGTTTAATTCATAGTTCATGTTGAATATTTGTACACTCTCTCAAGCTGGCAAAAACCTCAGTTTACTGTAACCAGTGTGTGGGAGTTTATACAAATGGCAAAAAGTAAGGACAAAGTTGTTTGTAACCTCACTGATTATTCCATAATTGATTGCAACAGTAATAACTATCCAGATTCTGTTGAATCGGTTGGGAGACATTTTGCATAGCTACACAAGGATAGGATATGTCCATGTAGTTTATGTTTACCAGTATGTTCTGTCATGTTTGCCAAAATGTATGTCTCACACTGTCTCTCAGATACTTAGTATGTGAGATGTGTTCCTCTCCTAAATGCATTTTAACAAGCATGTTGTATATTACGGTTTATTTAAAACTGATGTTCTACTAATTCCCTTCAAGTCAATTAAGCACCGAGCATCATTATTCTCTAAAGACCAACCAAGTAAGATTGACACTCACACACGTTTGGATAACATAAGTTGCCCAAGCGTAAACAGACACTCAAAACAAAGAGCCCAATCAATGCCTTAATTGACAATGTAAATATAATTCCAATTTATGGGATGAGAGTAGAAAATGTATATGGATATAAATAGGTCACCCATTAAGCATGTGCGTACGCGTTTGCATATGTTTGTGCGTGCGCGCACATGTGTGTGTGTGAGAGAGAGAGAGAGAGAGAGAGAGAGAGATTGCTGTTATTAGAGAGCAAGAGTCTGACCCGGTTATGTTTTGATTACATTTTCCCAAGATTTGTTGGGCATTATACAACATCAGTGTTAATGACACACACACAGACAGACACACAGACACACGTTGATTGACATTAGTATAGGAGTAATTTAGTGTTAAATAAACATCTTGTTGTATATTTCTGCTCTGGCACAATGTGCATGAGAATAGCATCAGGCTATAGGTAAAGCCACTGGGTGAAGTAATCAGGCCCAATAACAACCACATCATATTATATCTCAATTTCACTCCTCCTCCCGCCAGCATTATCTATAATTATTATGTACTTCAACCCATCTCTCTCTCTCTCCTTTGTTTTTGTTTGGAGGGAAAACGAGTGCTTTTGAAAGAAGGCAGAGAGGTGGATTGTGGGAAGGCAGGCTGCATAACCTATATATAGAGGAGTGCGTAGGCAGACACCGTATTGACAGGGAAGACATGGTTTCCTTACCGCAGAACAGGGAGGTTGAGAGAGAGAGAGAGAGAGAGAGAGAGAGATAATGAGAGTGAGAAGAGAGGAGGAAGAGGATGAAAGGCGCATGTATGTGATATATTGAATGTATGCATGGGGGTGTATCTGTTTGATTGATGGTGTGGTAATGTCTGTTAAAGCATGTGCGTGCTATTGGGTTACACAGACACAGCATGGATTTACTTGCATGTGTACAGTAAGTATATGATTATATGTTTTAGTTATTATCAGTACACCTCTGTATGTATCTGGGTCGTTTACATTTTATGTTTGCTGCAAGGAGCTTATTGTGCGTGTGCGTGTGTGTGTCCAGTTGTGTGTGGGCATGCAAGCCTACATATGACTGTAACGTCTACAGCTGCATGGAATTGGCTGTCCTCGTTTCAAAGTGATCCTGTTAGAGCATTAAGTATATCAGCATTCTGTCCTTCCCTGTAGCATGACTATAAATTAGACGCAAGAGCCAATCGGATTCTATGAAATAGCTTTTTACAGCCCCTGAAAGGGTTAGAAATCCAATTCCATCACCCACTATGCAGCAACCAAAGCATGGAATCAGTGTGTTTACATTTGGAGTCAGTTTTCTGCCTGGTACATCTGAAAATAAATGCTACACTACCAAAAATAGCTGTATACAAATCACAGTACTATTAAGTATTTTGAATTATACTGTATAAATATTTTAAAAATATATCCCTTTGGAAATATAAAAGTCAGCACTAACATCCAAAGTACAGTACAAACTTATTTTTGTATGTCTCTATACATGCCTGTCATGTATTTCTTGTAAATGTACTGTACACAAATAGTTGTCCATTGAAATTATAAAAAATATTGCAAGTTGCGTACAAAAATGTGTGAATTAATCTAAGAAAGGTGTACCTCTTGATTTGTTTGTTGAGGTGTCCTTGCGTGTGGTGGAACCAGCATTATTAAACAATGAATTCCCATTGTTTAATAATTCCCACAATATAAATTCCCACAACAAGAGTAGCTTACACTAATCACCTCCCCCTACCCACAGATCTCCATAAGCACACACATTATTCTATATCAATAGTAACAGGCCAACATACAGTACAGCTGCAGAATACAGGCATTCCTGTCTGCCTGTAGTCTAAACACAAACAGTAGATGTCAAGCTACTATACAGTATAGTCTGGGGGTTGGATCCAGATGTTTGATACATATTGTTTACAATGCAGACCTGGAAATTCTATCCTTCTCTCCTGTCTTCCCCAAACACCTTCCCCTCCTTGCTCATCCCGGTAACATTTTGTTTTTCTAATCCTTCTGGGCCCCGAATCATTTTCAAGCTACTCGTTCAAAATCCTCTCCCCGTCCCTCAAATGTCCTTTCCCCTAGTTTTCATCTCCTCTCTAATGTCTTCCATTGTTTTTTTTTGTCTATCTTTCTTTTCATTAAACACTTTTCTTTTTATTTCAAACACTAAACCGTCCATCTGTTTTGTCTCTTCTTCACCCTCTTCATATCCCTCTCCCTCTCTCTCTGCCTATATTGTCAGTTGGCATTTCTCTCTCACAGGAGACAAGACAAAGCGATGAGCTCCTAACGTCCTTAACATAATTGCGTTCACAAAGTCAAAGACTTCCAGCTTTCATCTTAGCTGGAGCTCTGAAGTACAGCCGCTGAGAAACCTTGACATTTAAATATGCGTAATTCACTAAATACGGAGTTTCCTGGATTGTACACTTAGTAGAATTAAGCAATCAGCTTCAACTTGAGGCTACTGTAACACTTTGTGAGGGCTACATCTTTTTTCTTTAAGGACATGCCAGGGATACATTGTGTACCAGAGGGGTCTAGTTCAGTGATTCTTTTTTGAGTTATGGTCCTCAGACAATGTGTGGTTTCTGTAACCACATATGATATTACAACAGATTATTTTATACATATTTTGTCATAGTACAATTTATTTTTTTTATCAAATGTTTTCTTATAAATAGAAAGTATTCTGCTTACAACAAACATGGCATGGACTGTATCTGGGCGTGGGTCAATAGTATGTTGTGCAATGACGCTCCATAGCACGGCTAACTTAAATAATATAACTAAAATATTATAACACAGAAACTTTCCTATTCCTAAACCCTAATAATCAATGGACAATGGAAACAAGGGCAGCCACCTTTATAAAATAATGTGTTTACAGCTGAATTTGATAGCCATGGTGCGGCAAGATGTACCCATCTTCAGCGTTGATCTCACATTTTTGGGAGACTATTCATTATCGAATTAGAGCTGCAACGTTGCTTTGAACCCTACCTGCTGTGTTGAGTGTATCTCCCCCAAACTACTGCATATGCACAATCAATACTTTCCCTCCCATGGGAGCATTCACAGTTATTAACTAATCAATAACGCCATTCACATTATTCAAGTTATTTACAAATCAATACTCCATTCAGATTACAGTTATCAGCCAATGGGGAGCATTCATTTTCCAATCAACCGGGTGTATGATCGCAAGCAGATGGGAATCGCCCTCTGCTCAGCGTTGCATGACGTGCTGCATCAATAAGCGAGACGAGGCAATGTATCATTCAGTGCTTCGCAGCCTTTCTGTGGAGCTGGGATACTGTGGGCGCAGAATGCTCAGAAAAGTATCCTTGTGTTGAGACGGCTGACTTGGAAGTGGGCTGCCGACAAAAGTATGTTTGAGTGTTGTTTTCTTTCATGCAAAACACACGTGGTAGTCTGTATGGGTGTTTCTGCACCATTAAGGCTTCAGATATTGCTTCCTGGTGAATTCAAGCGTGTTCTCGCTCCATCATATACTGTAACCCCGCTGGGGCAGAACCTTTGGCATCACTGTAGCAATGCTACAGACTGGCAATTATCAAGATATATCAACGCCGGTGGTCAGCACTGCTTTTTTTTCCACCAGCTTGAATTCACTGGTCTCCAAATGATGACATCATAGCTCCTGTATAATGTAGAATTTCACCAACTTGCTCCTGTCATGTTGCAGAAGCACTAAACAGTAACACAACATAGAGAACTACTTGGTCATAATTCCAAACAGGAACATTGGTTCCTGTTTGTCCAGAACTTTGTTTACAACTAATATCTATTATGTTACATCTAAACATAACTTTTACTACATTTGCACCTAGTATTCATACGACTCCGGAGTCATCAAACTCCCAAAACGGAAACGCTTCTGGCGTTCAGTTTTAGTTTTAAAACTACGAGGCCTCGTTGTAGTCTGGACGGGCAGAAATGTTGATCTGTGGAAACGAAGATGCAAACACCCACATTCACTTCTGGGTTATGTTTTCTGTTTTGGTTACTGCAAACTATTAATTGGATGTTGGATGTTAATTGGATCAGTTAACTTATTTTAAACTACATGTGCATGTAGTCTAACAGTGGTTTTACACTGAATGCTAGCTATTTTTTAGACATTTGTATTGTCATTATATACAGATTATATATACTGTGTATATATATATATATATATATATACATACACATATACACATACATACACACACACACAGTGGGGCAAAAAATATTTAGTCAGCCACCTATTCTGCAAGTTCTCCCAGTTAAAAAAATGAGAGAGGCCTGTAATTTTCATCATAGGTACACTTCAACTATGAGAGACAACAAAAAAAAAATCCAGAATATCACATTGTAGGATTTTTAATGAATTTATTGGTAAATTCCTCGGTAAAATAAGTATTTAATCACCTACAAACAAGCAAGATTTCTTACTAAGAGCTTACAGCGGTCTATGTATCACACGTTCAGTACAGAGCTACTGATGAACGGAAGAGGCTGAGACTACGACACAAAAAATATCCATACTTTGAGAACAAAGGAGGACATGATAATGGTGTCATCGTAATAATGAAAATGCTCAGAATCTTCCTACGATCTTCATTTGGAGCACCATGACAGTGCAACCATACATCTCGCCATCTATGTTCATGCTGATGAGACGTCAATGAAGAGTGAATCTTTATTAGCTCGTTAAGCTAATGAGATGCTAACGAGGCTATAACTGACTGTTCTGAAATAATTCATGGGGCTCCATGAAAATGGCAGGAGATGGAGTGATGAGAGAGAAGAGTAATATAAAAGTGTTAATGATGAGATAGATGTGGAGAAGAGTTATAGAACTCCAAGTCAGAAAGATGGAAATACACTACGTTGGAGAGGGAAAGAGTCAAAGATATAAGCAAGACAGTGCTTAACGCAGAAGGGGAAGGCCTTAGCAAAAATGTTAAAACAAAATATCAGACTAGCTAAAAACCCACGCAGAGTGTTGAGACAGAGACCACGGAAGTCAACATAAAAGGGAGAGGGAGAGAGATTTGTGGAGGCGGCGATGAAAAGGAAACAGCAAGACAGGATGGATAAAAATGAGAATGGCAAACAAGTTGATTTTCTAAACAAGCCGGATTTGTGCACGTTAATTATAAGATGGCCGTCTCTATGCTCAGTCCGCCTGCTAACAGCACCGCATTTGAATAGTCTGGAAATAATCTTTTATTTAAAACCCACAACCAAAATAAACAGCTCTGACTCACCATCATCTGTATCATTTGAATCCTCACGTGTATGTATGAACACAGTTTTCTACTACGCACTAATGTGCATATGAACAGGTCCCCTTTCACCTCCATGTCCGGAGCAAGTTTTGGGGCCAATATTGCATTCCTAGTCGGACCAGAAAACCCTCCTATATTTCTATCCAAACGAACAAAAAGCCTGAGGGCTCAAGAGCTTTTCACCAACCTAAACCTGACTCGAGCCCAAAAACAAATCTAGTAAATAAATGTCTCTTGACATGAGCCAAATCTACATTATCCTAGCTGTGTGTAAAACCCTGGCCTCCAGACTGCATAAATACCCATAATATATTAGCATAAACAGTCTGATGGGAGGTTCACTCAATTGTATCACTCTGGCCACATCATCACAGATACAGTCAAGTAGTTGGATGGCATTATTGAAGGTTCCTCAGTTTGTAAACGTTATCCAAAACACACACACACACTGTACTACACAACTATACAAGTACTATACAAGTTCCTATACTTGTGCTCATACTGTACACACAAACGCTCATACACACATACACACACGCACACACATATTCCAAAATTGATTGACTAGCCGAAGGCTGCTTCAGTAACAAAAACCCCAATAGATTTTAATGATTTGTCTGATGGAGAAGACAGCTTAGCATTCCTTTAGATATTCAGAACACTAAGTGGATGTCAGCATGCGTGCGTGCGTGCGTGCGTGCGTGCGTGCGTGCGTGCGTGCGTGCGTGCGTGCGTGCGTGCGCGCGCTTGGATGTTAAATACTAACTCCCCACTGTTGCCTAAAACTTTGGTAGATTTTGTTTTACAGTTTTCTTCAACTTATGTAAACTTTAACATTTAGATGACGACCACAGTCAGGTTAAGAGCAGCTTTTACTCGTGGTAATAATTTGAAAGAACGTTATGTTCACCTGTGTGGTTTTAGGTGTACAGACGATGATGTGTGTGTGTGTACACTGGTTTTTAATGATCGCAAAAAACACCTTTCATAAAAAAATCATGTAGTCTAGGATACACAATTTAATCCCTGCTGACATTCCTGACCACTGTGCGTGTGTGTGTGTGTGTGTGCGTGCACGTGTCTAGGTGCATGCATCTGGATGGAGATGATCCGTTTTAACAGCAATGGTAGATGGACCGCAAACATATAGCTTGGAATCTAATGCGTGCGTGCGTGCATTTTTGTGCGCGTGTGTGTGTGCGTGTGTGATTTCTCAAAACGTGAGTGATGACCACTCATGTTAATCTGGGCCTATCACACTGAAGCAGAATAATGCATAAAAATACGGCATGTAGGGTCATCTATAAAGCTATCAAACTCTGGAATCTTGTAAATCATCTGTTAAAACACACTTTGATAAGCTTGCCTTAATGTCATGTCGTCTAAACTTTTTATTCTCTATTTTTATTACGATTTTAACTGTGATATGTCCTCACTGATTTATTTTCATATGTTTTATTCATATTTTGCTGTTATTGTTATTTGCTTTAGTCTAAACTGTTATATTGCTTACTACGTTATATCACTTTTAATGAACTGGGTAAGCTGCTTTGTTCTCAAGTGTCTTGAACACTATTTGACAGACTGATGAATTATCTAACTGACAGATTGATGGATTTCTCAGGGAAGGAGGTGTTCACCCTCTGGTTGCGATATGCACAGGTCTTGCTCAACAGTACTATTACTGAATGGATGGTTTAAACTCAAACCATGTGTGTAAAACAGCATGGTCCACTCTCTGTGTATCGCTCTGCATGACGATGTCTTTCAGAGTTCTTATGTAATGTTCTAGCTTCTGACACACGTGTGTCTTTGCACTAGAAGGTATTTTCTATTTTTTTTTTAAATCTGTACTCTCAGCGTGCATGTATGTGTGTGGTTGCATTCGCGTTCGTGTGTACGTGCGTGAATGCGTGCGCAAGAAAGGCTTCCTGCAGCCCAGAAAAAAACTGTCCTAAAAAGAAAAGAAAGTGGACCATTTTATCTTGATCTTCATTAAATATAAACCAAATGACTGCACTATACTACGGAGCGCTGAATGAAACAACCTCCGACAAGATTAAATACGTCCTAGAATGACAAAATAGAGAATACTGCTTCTTTCCATCATGTTTCTAAGTCTGAAAACAAGTGCTGATTTTAAACAGACTACAAAATCATTACCAGCAACAACAGTGAAGACAAACACGTCCACTATTAAACCAACAATGCTTTCTGTCATTGAAATCAAAATCTTTATCGCGGCTGAAGCAACAAAACTGCCAATACTTTTGTTCGCATGTTTACAGCTACCGCCCAATTTCTCTGTATCATGGAGACGCTGAGTCACCGAGTGAATGTGAGCTGTTGTTGTCAAACACAATTAGTAGCAAACAGCATAATTATCATCAGCTAACGACAACAGTGTTTCTGTAGAGAAAAAGTGTTCAGTGTTCAGCTTTTCATTCATATTCACATCAGAGGTGGAGAGCGATCTGATATGGCACACACAGGCACACACGCAAGAAAGTAAAAAGATGTAATCTGCACGCACACAAAATACATGGCAGCCTATGCTCACATAGTGATCTAAAACCATGTGACTATAGTAAAATAAACACCATTACTTACGTATGTTGTGTTTCCAAACATAATTAAATGTACAAATTCAAACAGTGAACAAACAACTAGATTCCATTCAATTGAATTTGACCACAAATCTTTATTCAGCTGTAAAAAATAAACAATTGTTCGCTGACCAGAACCAGTAGTATTTTCATCGACTTCCATTGTTTCTCAAAAGAAAATCACACGCATCTACACAATGAAATGTCAAGTCGTACAAAACTTGGAGTAATTTGAAGATACATACCGTCAGATGACATCCAGCGTTGTTTTTGAGAAACAATGGAGGATGAATTAAAAGTAGTCGGGCTAGCGCCGAGTGGGCTAATTTATAGCAGACGTCAGGGTGAAGACTTAATTTTGAGGTGAGGAAGCTACAGTCCAAGGTTTAACAAAAGTTCAATTCCACTTTAATCTGCTGCCAATATCTCTCTCTCTCTCTCTCTCTCTCTCTCTCTCTCCTCCACACATATCTCTCTCTAGCTCCCTCACACACACACTTACTTTCACTTTCAATCGCTCTCTCTCTGGCTGGTTGCATCTCTCCATCCATCTGTTTCTCTGACAAACAAAAAGAGACAGAATAACTCAATCAGAGCTTGTAGAGCCTTTATTAACATGACACATACAGTAATGCAGGCCTAAACGGTGCCTTTGCCATTTAAAACGAGGGACCTTGGCGACGTAAAGTGAGACGCTTGTTTGGCTTCAAGGAGCTGCTGGGAGAATATATGGGCCCAGAAACCAGGAGAAATTCACAAGCTTCACGGACGTGGTGGTATTTGTGTGTTTTAGCCCCGCCCCCCGCTTACAAACAAGTGCAATGACATAATAATTGCATGTAATTAACTGTTAGGCTGGCATGCTGACATGGTCTTTGTTTTAACTGTCGTGAGCACCCAACCAGAAACAATGTAGTGGAATACACGGAAAAATAGACAGCTGCTACTGTAGCATTATATGGGCATAATGGTGCTAAATGGCATGTTGAAAATGGGATTTTACAATGACGAGGTAAAATATTGGAATTGTACAATGCATGAAAATACCCCACCCTCAAAACATCAGGATGGAAAACACTGTAATAAAAGTAAAACCTCTTGTCAGTGGTCTGCCAACAGAAGGGTTGGTATTGGTGAGAATTTGCTATCTGTCTTCTAATCTGTCTTTGTCACAGGGCAACACGGTGGCCCAGTGGACAGCACTGTGACCTCACAGCAAGAAGGTCCCGGGTTTGAACCCCCGGTCGCCCCGGCCTTTCTGTGTGGAATATACATCTTCTCCCCGTGTCTGTGTGGATTTCCTCTGGTTTCCCCCACTATCTAACAAAATGACAGGTTCACCGTCCAGCCAGAGACACTGATGGTTCCCGGCTGCTCCATTGAGGGATGGGTTAAATGCAGAGAATGAATTTTGCAACATGTACATGACAATAAAAGCACCTTTACAATAACATTTAGCTCTGGCTTTCCCCACGATGTTGCTCTGCTCTAACATGTGATCCATATGTTTGTACTCTCTCTCTCTCTCCCTGCCTATACACAGTTCTGTTACACTCTCTCTCTCTATATATATATATATATATATATATACAGTTCTGTTACACTCTCTCTCTCTCTCTCTCTCCCTGCCTATAAACAGTTCTGTTACTCTCTCTCTCTCTCTCTCTCTCCCTGCCTATACACAGTTCTGTTATTCTCTCTCTCTCTCTCTCTCTCTCCCTGCCTATATACAGTTCTGTTACACTCTCTCTCTCTCTCTCCCTGCCTATACACAGTTCTGTTACACTCTCCCTCTCTCTCCCTGCCTATACACAGTTCTGTTACACTCTCTCTCTCTCCCTCCCTGCCTATACACAGTTCTGTTACACTCTCTCTCTCTCCCTTTCTCTCCCTCTCTCTCCTTGCCTATACACAGTTCTGTTACACTCTCTCTCTTATCTTTCTCTGTCTCGCTTTGATTGTAATTTTTGTTTCATGATAAACGCTGTTGTCATCACATTAAGACAAAACAAATCATAAGTCCTTCAACTCTCCCCCCCCCCTCTCTCTCTCTCTCTCTCTCTCTCTCTCTCTCTCTCTCTCTCTCCCCCCTCCCTCTCCCTCTCTCTCTCTCCCTGCCTATACACAGTTCTGTTACTCTCTCTCTCTCTCTCTCTCTCTCCCTCTCTCTCTCTCTCTGCTTTCCTCTGGAGTGTGAAGTCTCTTTCCCTGAAGGCCTACTGTCAAATACACGCTTACCTCTGCATTATACCCTGTGTGCGTGTGTGTGCGTGTGCATAAGCGTGTGCATGTCTGATCAAGTGGGCTTTTTTTTGTGCATTGTGCACAAGTACATCTGCCTGTGTGTGTGTGTGTGTGTGTGTGTGTGTGTGTGCGTGCGTGCGTCTGTGTGTGTGTGTGCGTGCGCGTCCCCAGAGTTCTATACCCACTGGCCTGCTGGCTCCACATCTTCTGGATTTGACAGATATTATGTCTTTTGGGACACACACACATTGGATCAGTTTGGGACAGTAGGTACAAAGCTCAAGGGGTTTGTGTGTGTGCGTGTGTGCGTGTGTGTGTGTGTGTGTGTACCCCTCATGTACACAGTCCACAGACTGTAAACTTTGTTCTAGTGTAGCTCTGCACCATGGTAACCAGCAGTCGAAATATAATGCAGTCATAATATGTCACTTCCCTACAACTCTTGCTGCAATGTTAATGTATGATGGGATGTGCATGGGCTTGTAAGAGATGTTTATAGATGGGTTAAAGGTATAGCTACTAGTTATTCTGCAGAATGTAATATACGTGTAGATATTTACGACTAGAAATCAAAAAGAATGTAGCCTCATCTGGATTACCCCAGCTATACTATATTGTTGATAGTCTATATGCAATTTCACTGAATTGATGTTAAAAAGTTATATTTTCTAAGATATATGTTAACTTCTTAAAATATAAGAATAAATGTGCATATACTTTCCTTGACATAATTATATGACACTTTTACCAACCTGGTAAATCAACATTATTAGTAACCCTAACCTTACCTAATCTAAGATACTGTACAATTTTGTGAGGCGACCATGTTTTGACATTAGGGCGCCCACCATGTTTTCTATAAAGAATATTATAAGAATATAAGAATGATATAAGAATGTTCCCAATCATAGCTGCATTTCCCACCACTGGCCACTGAAACACTACCTGTCCACGGATCTAACTATAGTCCTACCCTTTGGGAAATGTGTTTTGTATTTTAGAAACTAGGCTAAGAGAGTTGCTCATAGTTAATTGGCTGTTGGAGCACATAATTATGAAATTAGCTCATATCATTTTTAAAACGTAGCTAATTTAACCAGTGTGGAACGCAAACTGTTACTATATTAAACAGACACGCTTCACTTGTTTTAGCAAACACCGTCAGTATGAATAAAGGCTGGCATATGCTGGGAACAGTTTTCCCATCATCATGTTGTCTGGTGCAAAGATGTTTTATGTGCGAAAAGCATGTTTGTTGCCCCCAAAGGGACATTAACATGCTATTTCATGCTAACATTTACATTGCAGTGTCCTCCTTTCACATGAAAACAGCTAATAAACAAAAATAGGTATCATGTAACATGGCCGGCCTTATATACTGTACATCAACCATGCTACTGTTAGCTGTTGAGGTGTGTTAACATTATGGTTGAATGCTGTTCACGGAAGATAAAAGTAGATCTAAAATAGACCACATGCAAACATTTTTGCTCTTACACAGTATGTCTGTCTTTTATCTACACACACACAAACAGGCAGAACGCACACGTGCATGTGCACCACACACATGCAATGCATGCACACGCACAGCTTGCTCCTGAGTTAAGTTGCTGTCTCAGCAGACTTCACTGACAAGCCTTGGGTTGTCAGGACTATGATGAGGTCAGAGGTTTGGGGGGCGGAGTTTGATCCTGATTGACACTGACAGCCATGACACAAGCTATACCAGTCAGCCGCCCACTCAGGGAGTGTGTGTGTGTGGATCTGATTTGGGGAGCAGAGATACAGACAAATAGCAGCAGCTGCATCAGGAATAGAAACAGAGATACAAGAGATTGCGTAAATCTTTTAGCGAAACCCTTAGGCATTGGTTTTGTGAAAAAACAAAAAACAATGAAAATGGACGCAAAAATCACTTGTATATTGTGTCTGTCTAAACACATGCCAATGCAACTCTGTTTTTAGACGTCAGGAATGTTGCTTTTCTACTTTTTAGCTCTGCTACCGTGTATGTGTTCTCTGCTCTTATTTCCTGGGAATTTCAAATATACTGAAAAATATGTATTACTGTCAACATAAAGTAGCTCACATCTTTACAGCAACCGTGTGAAGCGATAATGATTAGCTTTCAGGTAGATAAGAGAGCAATTGGGGTATGACACGAGGTAGACACGAAGACTAAACTATATGCTGTCGCATAATAAATCTGTTTCTTACAGAGAAAAACCTTAATGTTCATCAACACACGTTCATCATAACACTGAATTATTGTTAACCAAAAGTCTGTGGCTTGTTTTATTAGCAACAATGGGGTTCAATTGCTTTCAAGCTATAAACTGTATAGATTAACAAAATCATTGTTGGCTATGGTTTATCTAGGTTATGTTGACAAGAAAAAAATGAAAAATCTGCCTTACATCCATTAATATCTATTTTACATTTAGACATTTTGTATAACAATTTTGTAAATGTCTAATATGCACCTAGACAATGCAATGTGTGTGTGCGTGCGTGTGAGTCTGAGTTTGTTCAGAATAAATGCTGACGATGAATTGTAGCTTTTTAAGACAGAGATCAATTTGACCTCAAAGTTGACCTTTTTCAGGTCTATCGCATCCCGTATGGGAACACACACGCACGCACACACACACAGGCTTCACACAAAGATATAGGCACAACAAAGCGTTTTACAGTGTTGAAGTAGTGTAATGAAAGCAGATACAGAGTGTGTGTTCTCAGCAGATCAATACTGTTATTCAACACCTCAACCTCCCCACACCCCTGTTTTACTTCTACTTGTCTACATCTCTCCACACTTTCTTCTCTCGCTCTCTCTCTCTCTCTCTCTCTCTCTCTGACACTCTCTCCCTCTCGTGTCAAGAGACTGCGTTGCGACTAATTAGCTCATGTATGAAAGAGGCTCATCTGCATAATTAGCTATTGATACCCTAGCGGAGGAAAACGGCAGTTACTGTATGTACTGACGCTACAGGAGGGCTGCTTACACATCGTCCCAGGACACATAGTTATGTATATATTCTTTGTGAGCATTTATTTTTTTGATCCATTTTCATATTTCTATATTTGGAGTAGCCAAAATACATTTCATTGCACATTTGTACTTGTAAAATGAGCATTTGAATTTAAAATGGATAACAAGATACTGCTAATATACATGTAAATTGTGCTTATTAAGAACTGATATGCTTTATGAAATATAATGCTAGAAACCCCATTTTCTCTAGTATTGCATTAGAAACTGCTTGTTGTGGATGAAATTAACTTCCAGGTTTTATGTCGTCACTTAGACGAGCATGAAGAATTTCCATTTGGATGGAGATACTGTATTGGTTTGGTTTCACATCGCACGTGTTAAATGTTCTACACCCCCGCCAGTCCAGAAAAGAATCCTGTAAAAGTTTGTGTCTTAAAATACAACTACACTAAGGCGTGGACTAGCGATTGGGCGTCTCCGAGCAACAGCCTAATTACCATTACTGTCGGCGCATGCTTGTGGGAGGACGCTCTTTCAGCTACCTTCTGAGTCTGTGCATACAACCCAGTAAACAGCAACAAGGAAAGACTATTACTGAAAGAGCAAACCACAACACTGACACCAAAATCTCCTAGCCTAGTGCTTGAGTTATCAAATGTAGGCCTTTGTTGGCCTTTTGTTAATTCAAAATTAAATTAAGAGAAGACATATACAGGCAAGCAACACGACGCATATCCATCCATTTGCAGTGATTTGGAGGTATCATGTTTAAATGCAAATTGTAAACAGTTTACTTGTTTTTGGGCTGCTGGAAAAAAAAAAAGATTCTCACTCTTATTAGGTTTTCGTGTTTTTAATATTGATATTACTCTGCAATTAAGCTTGAAAAGCCTTTACCTAGATTCTGACTGGTGGAAACAATAGCAATTTCTTTCAACTCTCGCTGCCGATTCAAAATCTGAATCGCTAGAAAAAGTTGACAGAGCTTCGGGTTTCGGTTGATAGGCGCAGCTGGTCCAGCGGCTACACCAAAGAGTCTACCAGCGACTGGGCGGTTTCTGTTGATAAGCAGTCGCTCCCACGCACATACTGAAAGCGAAAATCGCTGCGGTGTAGTTCTAGTTTTAATGCCTCAACCCTCCACTGACCTCTTATTCCCACCTGTACCCCTCAAAGTCTAAAGAGAACGTGGAAGGGAAGCCTGGACACCTGAGGATTTCACAGCGAGACAGTGAATAATATCTCTTATATAAAAGGTCTTTTTAGCACAAGGCCTGCACCACCTTTGCTCCAGCATCAAAAGATGGTAAGAGCAGATACATTTGAATGGCGGACAGATTAACCGGTGAAGAGAAAGGCCACATTGTTTGATTGTGTCCTACACTCAAAGAGTAACAATGAATGATTTCCATATCAGAAGTGAATACCCAATGGGATATGACTAAAAATAAGTTGTACTATTTTGCATTGTGTACAATAGATTACAATACATTATTAATACATTTCATTTAAAACATAATAATTGTATTTATTTATTTTAAATAAATAAAACAAGCAAACTAAACAATAAATGAATGTGATTTGGAGGAAAGATTTTAAGCACTACATTTACATATCCACTGTAAGACAAAACATCAAAGGACAGGCAGGCAACAAAGTCAGGGTACAATCACACATGCGCAAATGAAAAACGGCAGAATCCGATGCTAAATTCATAATCAAAGTCTCCTCCATTCCATCACACATTGTTTCCTGTGAACAATATTGATGTAACTAATATGGAAATAAATATTTTTTAATACGCCTAGAACACTCATTTGTGAGCTTAGTAGGGCACCGATTGCTGTCTGTAGTGGGCTTCAGGTCGTCGCACATATACAGTCAACTCACACATGTCCGCGTGGAAAAGACATTTTTGGAGGTGCGAGACTGAGTCTGTGTGGGCTGTAATCATGATGATATTTACGTCACGCGCACAGTCTACAGACAAAGTAAATATGCCAAGGCCTTAGCCTATACCCATTATTGGCGCTCCCTCTGTGACAATTTTTTCAACCCACCTCCTCCTTTAAGGCTGTGTCTGACTTATTTTGTATATTCATCTATTGCAAGCTAATTGTAAGCTAATACACTTTTTTTTCAATTAACACATATATACTCCGTAAATAGTAACATAAACATAGTGGCGATCACAATAACAAAGCCGTAGTACTACGCTTTGCTTCACAATGAGTTTTGATGTGTGGAGCGGTGGAGGGCATGGAGGAATTTTGTTCTGATTTGAGCTCGAAGTTAGCAAGCATTCTCGAGAATGACCCTACCTTTAATCGATGCCTTGGTGTTGTCATTGATGCTTGCTCTGTTTTGGACCCTATGGGGGGTCTTTTAATGCTCTCTGCTTTCCATGTATGTACATGGAAGAGCAGGGAGCTCCCAAATATAAATAACTGCAAATGTAAATGAACATTCTCTTTGACTAGTGACTGGAATGAGCCAAAAAGGTTGGACAGCAATTGAGTAACCGCTTTCCTTCCTTTTAGAAACCTCCTTTTTTTAGTTTTAGAACTGTTAAAGTCCTCCCAACCCGCTGTTATAGTGCAATAGTGCAGAGACTAGTAGGGTAATGAACACATTCACATTCTCTTATATTGTGAAAATGTTGTGTACTATGATAATGTTATCCTTATCTCATAATAACATGATATTGTGGTCACTTTCCTTGGCCTTGTGTGACCCAAGTGGAGAAAACTAATATTATCTAATTAGATAAGCATTTACTCCATTGTGTACTGTGCTAAATTAGTGTCATGTTCCAATACAACATAACACCATAAAGTATTGTGTTCGTATCAAATCTCCCCTTAGGGAAGTGAAAGGAAACAAGATTCTAGAGGCGACCAGCCAATCTGCTATGATATGATTGGTGCTGAAAGGAAGGCATTACATGTGACACCTTGATGCCTGCTTGAGACTAGCCCACAGATATATAGCTCAGTCATAGCTTGTTAAAATCAAATGTGACGTAACAAATTTAACAAAGGGAAGATGTTGACTCTCGGGGGCTTGGGGGTGGGGGGAAACATTGATACAGCAGACGGAAGTTTTTGAGTATGGCACTACACAACACTGTGAAGGGCAGCATGTCATGTGAGGCTATTGACTCGAGCACAGCACGGTTATTCACTATTCAGGGTGGATGAAAATGTTTGATGTGTGCATACAAACATCAGTAATATGTTTAGTGGTGTCTCTGTGAGGATCCTGCGCTGCTGAGGGGTTAGTTGTGGCTAGGGGGCGTGTCTACACCTGCTGACATAGGCATGCCAAGGCGGAGACTTGTGCCACTGCCCTCTACCACCAAACACACCTGACTCCAATCACTAATCACCCACCATATATAACACCCAGCCCAACAGTCAGTCACTGTCGGATAGTTCCAGTAGCTACATGCTATACTCTCCTGACTTTGCCTGCCTGACTACCTACCTGCCTGCCTGCCTGCCTGCCTGCCTGCCTGCCTAACTACCTGCCTATCTGCCTATCCGCCTTCAAGCTCAAATCAAAACAATATCCATCCGCAGCACCGCCTCACACGTTGAAACGCATTGTGGAGCAAAGTAGTAGTACTGTACAACGGCTTTGTTGTTGTGAGCTGTGTGCACCACTTTGTTTATTATGTTGCTATTTACGAAGCCAGGGCTGTGTAGAAGTACGGGGTACTTTTTTTTTTAAGCACACACACAGAACGGTCGGCTAGCGAAATGTGGGGAGATGAATTTGGTGAATTTCACAAAAGTTTATTAGCTTACAATTAGCTTGCAATAGCTAAGATGACTATACCTTTAAGTGCACAGCTCCGCTTAGAAAAAAACCTCTGAGCCTTTATTCCCATGCTCTCTGCTCTCTTTTCTAAGCATCAGAGGCCATACCAGTCATCTTACTTTGCGTGCCCATAAAAACATTTATTGAAAAAGTTAATTATTCCCATTCTCAGATTGTATTGCCTGAAGGAGATGTTATAAAAGAAAACTGCTGGTTTAAATTTTTGATAGGTTCAGTAAATGAGTGATTTATTCTTTAATTTATCGTAAAGTAAATTAACTCTAAAGCTTAATGCCTATGTATCCGTCTATGAAAAGCACTGAAACTGATACCCTACTTGAAAACCTGTTAGAGCTCTTACATTTATACGCCACACACACTTCATACCAAATATGCAACCCACAGCCACACTAGACATGCTGCTCTGTATTAAAGTGTTTTGGTTCATTAGACTGTATTTGACGTTGCTGTTATATATATATGTCTTGTACATCTAGTGAGTGTGTGTGTGTGAGTGAGTGACAGAGAGAGGGAGTGAGTGTGGGAGAGAGAGAGGGAGTGAGTGTGGGAGAGAGAGAGAGAGAGAGAGAGAGAGAGAGAGAGAGAGGTGACTCACCATACAAACAGGTGCTGAACACCCACATAACTACAATAGCGTGACAGTTAGTTGCCTCTTTCTGTCTGTCTCAACTCCAAAAAATCCCATCTCTACAAGGGGAAAACCATGTGTGCAATTGAGGGGAATTTGCCCCTCAATGCTTAAATTAAGAAACTTTAATAAAAAATTTAAAAAAGGACAAATGTGTATGTATCGGCGAAATGAGTAACGCTTAGAGAAGATGGGCAGGGCACACATAATGTGTGTTAGTCCAATCATGGTGCAACTTACTAAATAAAGGTATTGTCAACTGAGATGGTTTGTGCGCTGAAGGCAAAACAATAACTCTGCACTGCTATTATGAATGTACTATAGTAGCATACTACACGTGGAAACAGGAGATTTTGTGAACTTTAGTAATGATGTGAAATTTAAAAATCATGCTAGATAATAAGAGATTCTGGACCATTGTAATTCAACACTCAATATCGTATTCCACAACAATAGCAGCTGAAGATAGTGGATTGGACAGTGCTCCACAATATTTTAAACAATAATGTAGTAGCAAACAACTATTTTCTATGTAAATATTAGGGATGGCACCGATAATATACTGAGATTGGATATCGGTCCATACTGACTTAAATAGCTGGATCGGTATCGGTGACAACTGGACAGTTGTAACCGATCCATGGGGTTTATCCAATTAAATGTATTTACACACGTAGATCTACTGTCAAGCATTAGCCATGTCTAACCTACCCAGGCCACACTATCAGCAGCAGGTTTCTAAAATGCATCTAAGTCCTAAAATAGAGATTGGCTGTCATTTACTTTGCATCTTAACTTAAAACTTAATTTAACACTGGAATCGGATCGGTACTCGGTATCAGCTGATACCCAAAGTGCCAGTATCTGTATCAGTATCGAGACTGAAAAAACTGGATCGTGCCATCCCTAGTAAATATATAGAGACGTTTTCAACAGGGGGTCTTGGACCCCTTGAGGGTCGTCAGAGGTACTCCATTTAAATTGATCCCAAACGTATTTTCCTCCAAAAATGTAAATGTCCGAAAAAATACATAAAAATACATTAACATAAATACAACCCTATACATATATAAATATGTCAATTATTTTAATGGCTTAGTTAGTGGCCTACTTTTATATAGTATGTGTGTATGTGCATATGTGCGTGTCCCATGAAGCAGTGATTATGATCTGAGATGCTGGTGCGCTTATTGTGACATCTAGTGGTGGAAAGTCATATAGGTCACTTTAAATAACGGATATCCTGATGACCTATAGCCCAGCAGGAGCCACTTAGTGTACTAAGCATGTTTCCAAACTATTCATCCATTTTGTTCTAAGAGCAGCCCCAGAGCACACACAGCTAAGACTACTGCCGCTATACATTATCGTCTATTAATGTTTCACTCACGGTGACAGCTGTGTGTTTGAGTGTGTATCTGTCCCTCCTCCTGGAGTTATTTTGAGACTTTATTAAGTCAATTAAGTTATACTGTCCCTCTCATCTCTCAGGGTTTTCCTGCAGTTCCCATAATCAATTTCTCCCCACTGTTGAAAAAGCTAGAAGCTATACTGCTGTTTCACCTCTCTGAGGACTTCAGCCTTCTGGTGCGTGCGTGCGTGCGTGCGTGCGTGCGTGCGTGCGTGCGCGTGTGTGTGGGTGCGTGCGTGACATGTCAGCAACAAACAGTATGCACAACAGGCCGGTCTTTACATTATTAGAAGGCCTCGCACAACAACTGACAACTCATTTGAGTTTTTCAACTTGGAAAAAGTGCAACAATGTGTCTGTGACTTTTTCCCCAGACCCGCCTGGACCTTCAAACTGACACAAGGACAGAGTACTTACACCTATATTTACCCACCTCTCTGCCAAATGACACTACTCTTTGACAGGTCGTTCCCATGGAAACGCTAGGTCTGACGCATGAGGTGTTGAGACGCAACTTGTGGGGGCGGGTGAAAAGGGTGGCTGTCAATGTTAGGCATGGTTGGTCTACTTTTTTTAGACCCCAGACGTGTTTTGGCCACCTGAGTGTTAAAATACAGGAGACAGGCTATTCCCTATTAGTTAACATTGGAGATTTTATTTAGGGTGTATGATCTTGTATCAATGATATCATTATTAGTGGGACAGCCGATTTAGTATATTTATGAACAAACTATAAAATCATATGTTCCATTAATAAAATCTAATATTGTGCGTGTGCACGCGCGTGTGTAGGTGTGTGTGTGTGGCTACTGGCTAATACCCTCTATGCATGATCTCGCTAGCAAAGTTTCATGTAATCCATCTATCTATATGTCGATACAGTATGTTTCTGCATGCCATAAAGAATGAATTAACTCTGGCATGTTACAGCTATGGCTATTGGTGAGTTATTTTATTCTCTGACTGGGTTTCAGGGTCATTAACCTCCTCTAAGCCTGACCTGACTAATAGGACTAGTTCATGTTTTAGCGCTCTATTGATTTCTCTGACTGTCTTAAGGTTAGGGTTTATCACTCGACTCGACTGCAAACCCACTAAAGCAACATAAATTAACTACATGTATGAATGATTAGTGCTTATGAAACCTATTGTAGCACATACCTGGAGCAAAAAAACTTTATGTTATACTTCTTACTTGAGCTGAAAAAGCTTTTCAAAAGTTGTGTTTGTTTTGCCTCCTGATATAACAGCACGACCCCTACTTCAGCAAGAGCTGACAGGTCTACGTGTTTGGAAAACAGCGTAGACACAGAGTAGATTAGAAATGTAAACATCTTTGAGTTATTATCCTGATATCAAACCCGATATACGTATGTTTCAATGCTCTGTGTGCTGTATTGCAGCGGAAGGCAGCCCTGCATTGATAGCGAGATCAATGACATCGGCTGTATGTTGACAGAAGAGCCCTTGATATGATGCATAGCCCCGTGTGTGTGCGAGTGGTTGTGTGTGAGGGTATGCACACTGACAGGCTAATTCATAATAATGACAGGAAATATTCCGTTGTATCTTAACACTCTGTCATCGTCACAAGGCAGCAGGGAGGGAGAGAGAGAGAGAGAGAGAGAGAGACAGACAGACAGACAGACAGACAGACAGACAGACAAGCCAGACTAGCTGTAGACTTTAACAGATAAAGTGGAAGGCAGACGGAGACAGACGGAGATAAAGAGGGGTGGAGAAGGGCGAAGTGCGACGAGCAACGCTAGCTGCAACATTGCCTTGAGAATTAATGAGAACATCTATTATGAGGACGTGTCTCCTTACGCCAACAATAACATTCAGTAGTTCCCATTTGTCTGGCAGGGTTAAGTCAGTATGCCACCTACGCTCAGATGCACTGGGGTTTGTCACATCAGCATTTATCAATGTGAAGCATCTTTTTCCACCACTGTACTCCAATAACTGTCAGCTGGAGCTCTTAGTAACACGTCCTAAAGGCTATTTCAGTTTAACATCGCATTCACACACAGGCCGATAACACAGAAATGTATAGTGCAGTAGAGTGTTTCTTAAATGAGGAAAATGTTCCCCTTCTCCTATGGGCATTTAAAGGCACTGCAGGGGTATTTAATAAAAAATATAAATTGTTACATTTTACCCCAATAGTAAAATGAAATATGTTTAGCCATTTCTATATAAATAAATAGTGAATAACAATAGGAGCTGAAAGGTGAGAGGTTACTGAGCTATATCAAATTGTCCCATTCTCCATTTAATCCGTATTACTGTGAAATATTGTCATATTCGAATCATCTTTTCAAACAGATACAATTAAATAAACTTGGTATGCCATTAAATTGCATATTGATTGTATTTTTCTTACTGAATAAAAACAGAAAGCTATTTGCCTAACTTGTTAACCCTAACCCTAGCCTACACAAGGGGGGATTTTGAATTTGTCGTTGTAGTAGGCTACTGCGCATGATGAACAAAGGGCGTTCAGTGTCGTGACCCCCCCCCCCCACACACACACACAGCTCGGGGCCCCAGACACTTGCCTGCCGTATCCCAACTCCTCTGCTTTCCAGTGTGCTTGTCAACTAAACACGTTCAACCGCTCTGGATGCAGTTAAACTAAAAGCCACATTAGGCTGTATAGAATGTCTAATTAACTGTGTGAAATTATAAACATGGCTAAAGTGACCTGAACAACAGCAAAAAAAAATGCTTACTGAGTGAATTCTGCTGAGGTCAGGGCAAGAGAGGGCAGAAGCACTTCAGAGGGCTGCTTCTGTGTGTTGTAAATGAGATTCAGTCTTCAGTATTGATACGGCTTGTCTCAATTATCTTGGGTATTGATCTGAGAACATGTGCGCGCACGCACATATGGTATAATGTGCGACATCAAGAGATATGGGTGTGTAATTCAAATGTTTGACAAGCTGTATATCTCCACCTGTATCAAACTGTCCTCTCATCTCTCTCTCCCTCCCTCTCCCTCTCTCTCCCTCCTCCCTCTCTCTCTCTCTCTCTCTCTCTCTCTCCCTCCCTCTCTCTCTCTCTCTCTCCCCTCGTCTTAGTAACTGAAATGTATAAATCCTCGAGGCAGTTATACACCAGTTCTGCATGGTTGCCTGCCAATATAGTTACAATTATGGTCAAACTACATACACACACACATGCACACACAGACTGATTTTCAGGTATAAATACACGAACATTACTGTATATTTACAGTGTCATGCATGGATACACATTACTAACACATGAACCCACATATTTGGAAATACATTGATAATACTGTTACTTACAATAAGATATAGTCTCTCTCTCTCTCTCTCTCTCTCGCTCTCTCTCTCTCTCTCTCTCTCGTTCTCTCTCTCTGGCTATATGCACTAGCAGAAAACAAAAAATAGAGTGATAGAGATCAAGACGTGTTATCAATGTTTAAATGGAGGGTTATGGGTAGATTAATGCTAGAATATAGTTTTTATAACATGGGGAGATCAAGGGGGTGTGGGATTATAAAGGAACTTTGTTTACGGTCAATACTGATGGGATTACATTTTGTATGTAAAAAGTGTTTTTATTTATTTGATTAAACCATAAAATGGAATATACTGTTGTCTAATTAAAGTGCTGTTAAAACTCTCTCTCTCTCTCTCTCTCTCTCTCTCTCTCTCTCTCATTCTCTCTCTCTCTCTTTCATTAAAGTCAGCAGTGGTGTCATTTTGTGTGTGTGCGTGTGACAAGCAGCAGATGAGATGGGGGCAGTGTGATTTGTTTCCAGCCCTGTCTGTCTTTCAGGAGTTTATTCCATTTGTAAAACACCCCGACCTTCTCTCGGGTGCATCGGGACAGGGCGCGTTTGATTTGTGACACGCTTTGTCTCTCTGTCTCTCGCTGACGCTGTGCACTTTGATTTGTGCCTCCCTCCTGTTTTATGCCATACAGGCCTGGCTAACTAGCTGTGTATTTGTGTATGTGTGCATTTGTTGTATGTTGTTTTTTGTGTCCATTTTTATATTGTAGCCAAAGTCAACTGATGCAGGTTGCTATTGTGTTTAGTTTTTAGTCACAGCTCAATGTTGCACTTTAAAACAGATTTGACCAGTGGCCCTGTTCCACGCTGTATATATAAACGGACAAACCCTCTGTGACGTCACCCATGGCTTTTCTCAAGAACGTATTTGAACATCGTGCTTTGCTGGCTCTGGCCGTGGGGGGGGGGGGGGGGGGGGGGGGGGGGGGGGGGGGGGGGGGGGGGGGGGGGGGGGGGGGGGGGGGGGGGGG
>JAODUH010019085.1:9817-24817 GCA_027564835.1 Typhlichthys subterraneus | reverse complement strand
TGCTTCTAATCCACGAGCGTCTCCCCTGCTGGTGACTGTAGTTGAGCCACTGTAACTTCCAGTTGGCTGACTGTGATTGTCCTTCATTGCTGTGACAACCAGGTGTCCCTCATCAGAAGTGCTGAAGCTACTGCTGGGTGCCCAGCTCCCCGACCCTGACAGCAAAACAAATAAATAAAATAGACAGATCAACGCCTTTAGATAAGCTATTTAATATATTAAGGATATATTAATAAGTGCACGTGTAAAATCTTCCAGACCACCATAACCTAAATGTCCGTCCACATCCAATAGTCCCTTGGAAAGTGGAAATAAAATGAGATATGAGCACATGACAGATTTGACAAATAAAATAAGAATCCAAAAAGTTCAAACTAAGCATTATTATTTATGTATTAAATCATTTAAATCACATTTAAAGGTGAGGTGGTGAAATGTTGTTGATATTTGAACTCTATAATTTAGCAACAGCTCTACCTTAAATACCATACAGTAGGTATCCACCCTAAGACACGCATTGGACACGCATTGCAAAAGCTAGGGCCACTTTCTTTGTGTTCCCAGAGCATATGCATATATATCACTGTATTCCCCATAACAGTGCCACTGCACTTCTGTCCAAATGTTTACTGTTTAAATAAAAGTAAAAATAAAACCCTAAATGTTTGCAGTTACACTAAAGGCTGAAACTCATTAAAATTCAGAAATGTATTTTCAGGTATAAATGAATCTTGTGATATGATGCATGACAACACATAATTCCTATTAAAATTATTAATAAGCTGTGCCATTGCTGTAACCATGAAGTTCCTATTGGGAAAGAACCCTTATAAGATGAACAGAATAAGCATGCAATGAATTAATGACAGTAAACTAAATAAAATGGAAGGAAAACTGAATCAGCCGAATTATATTTGGTAGAATCTCATCCATATGTCCCCGCAGCATTGCAATCTGGAAAAAGACAGCTTCCCTTAATGTGTCCACTGAGCCAATCCTGACAGCTGCTGTTTTCCTCTTTCTCTCCAGTGGTTGGCCAATCAATTATTGCCATTGATTGGACAATGGGAACACTAACTAGTCCAAATCATCTGCAAATGGGAAAATGAGAGGAAGAATGCACTCAAGATAGCCTGTTCCAAATTTTTCCGAGGGGAGAGAAGAGTTGTTTTATGGGAAGAAAAGGGAACGTGATCTGAGAAAAGAACTGGCTCAATCCTGCCAAAGTTAGTCAATTTGTCTGTGTAAGTACCATCACTTCCTCTTTGTCCATATGCCTTTGTGTTCCTGCCTGTCTGAGAATGTGTGTGCTCTGTGTTTCATCCTGCCCTGAATACAGCATGTATCTGTACTTTAGACCAGCCTCTCTCCTTGCTTGTGCACAGGCCCTACTGCTTGCTTGCCTGTCTGCCTGCTAGACATCTGTCTCTCATCCCAACTTGTCTCTGGATACACACGGTGTATAGACAGCGCAGACTAACAAGCTCATTTTCTGACTGACTGCCTTTCAGAGAATAAGAGAGAGGGAGAGAAAGATAGAGAGAGGGAGGGGGAGGGGGACACAAAACATGGCGGCAAGAGAGGTGGAAAGGTAGGGCAGGAGAGACATAAAACCCTCTGGATCCTCTCCAGAATAGGGGCAGACAGATGGAGGGAGGGTGGAGTGGAATAAACGAGTGTCGGCCGTTGTCAAGGTGATATTCCTCCTCCCTAACCTCTCTCTCTCATTAACTGTGGAGCTGTAACGACTGTGGCGGGCAACAGCATTGCAGGGTCTTAGGTGGCTGGCTAAGCATCCGCAGTGCTCCAAGAGGAGGGGGCATTTGGGAGGATGGGGGGGGGGGGTCTCTTCCCATCAGCCTCATTCATCCAGCGAGTGACAGTGTCATGTGAATAGTCTTCACAATCCAACGCAGGGAGCGCTGATGAGATCATTTTGGGTTAAAGCAATTTACTCAAGCAAATAAACTTTGAATTAGAAATCGGCACTGAATCAAAACAGTAACCTCTGTTTGAACCGCATGCAATTCCAAAGCCTCGGACGACGATAATGAGCACCATGTGGCTTGATAGATGAGATTGTCTGATCTGCTCTGAATAATCATTATCTTAAGTCTGATCCAATATCGGGGTGCACCGTAGACGTCCGCCAGGCTTGAACAATACTCACCACGTGCGATGATGTCGAAGCGTCTATTTTGTGGAATGTATCTATATGCAGCTGTACCACGGCTCTTGGAATGCCATCATTAAGTGCAGCGTAGACTGACAGGCAACAGTCTGCAGTCACAAGTCTCAAAAGCATCTAGTTGAACAGGCATTTGTCTGTACATCTACAGCATACTGGGCCACGCAGAAGCAGTACAGGAAGACAATCTCATAATGAAAACTAACAACATTAAAAGGGGTTGAGATATGTGGGTGAGCTACAGAAAGGGCGATGTTTGGCCTGGCACCGGCCACCGTGTGTGTTCTAGTAATAACTTTCTAGTGAGTCAAAAGATGTATATGCTTGTTTGATGGGTAGGACACGTCATGTGTCGAGCAACAAGCATTCAACTTATCAATTGCTGTTACTATGGGATCAAACTCGGGTTGAGAAGGTGTGAAGGTTCAAGCTCTGGTGTATGGCCTATTCAGCTACTGTAACATGTTCATTGGCTATTAGCATTGTCACTCACAAGTTATTCCGGCACGTTGCTAGTGCCATGCAAGTTATTTTTGAGTACTAATGACTTATTTAACAGATTTTGAAGACCTGCAAACAGACAGACTTGTGTCATTTAGTTTGACCGATGAATCAGTAACCTCATAAGGTTAACTTCTAAATCCAAATCGGTTATTTAGTTATGCAGTTGGTCGTCTTGCACGTCAATCAGAATACCGTATCTCTCATGATAAGCAGGCCAGCGATGTGTCCCAGACTTTACGCAAGGACAGGCTGGCTCAACAAGCCTACTACTGGCAAAATGGTGAACATGGAAATGGAAAACAAGAACTGAACATGAAGGGAGGGGTCCCAACAGTCAGTTCATGTTTGTGCACGTGTGCAGGAACATGCCTGTCAGATTCTACACTGTTGAAACTCTGATACCTAGTGTACTGTAATAGTACTGTAGAATCTACAGTACTATTACAGTACTGTACTGCAGTTCTGTGGTAAAACCCTGATGGGGAAATCCATTCGGTTCACAAGCAAATTCTGAACAAAATAAGTTTATATATTATATTATTTTTTAAATAGTCATGCATGCGCGCACACACACGCGCACACACACACACACACACACAGATGCAAAATAAAATAAGGCATTCCAGGAAAGCTCCCGCTGGACCCAACAGTACTAAATTATCGGTGTTGTCCCCCCTCTCTCGTTTCCAGCAAGCAGCCATAGCTCCTTTGGGTTTAAAACTCATTTTCATCTCTCTTGTAAGCTCCACGCTTTTACATATTTGTTGTAAATCCCATTATGAGGCCTTTGTGATATGAATAACGCTTGCAAATTGGAAAGTATCTCCAGGCAGAAGTTGGACACAGAGGTAATCTTTGCAATCTAATCACTGGCAGCACGGAATCAGCGACAGCCCTTCCTGATGTGGTTTTATGAGAATACACAAGGTTCTATTGTAAAAAAAAAAAAGTATTATATTGTCATAAGTATTTTTAAAATGTATTTATTTATATATTTGACTTCACACTAGACTAACACAGACGCACACACAAAGGCGTATTCGCCACTCCCTCACCAGCGGTTGGGGCATCGTCGAGTGTTGGGGAGGGCTGTGTACGTCCTGGAGGACTGGCGGAGCCACATCTGGCGCTCAGGCACGGCCAACCAACCAGCTTTGGCGCTCCACAACCAGCGGTCCGAGCCGACGCCAGCTGCATCTGCACAGGGGAAGTGGCAGGGTCACGTGACGCGGAACATCAGGAGAACTGGAATCGCAGCCATTTACAAAGGCACGGTGGGATGGCGGGAACAGAGGGACACAGAGGTGTATAGGTGGAGTGAAGCAATGCAAAGAAGACAGACTACAGAACTAAAAGAGGGTAATCAATAGGTTAACCTCACGGGCAGAGGGCTGTTTCTGTCCCTAACCATCCGTGAAAAGAATCCAAATCCAACCTCACTTTAACCTTTATTAACCAAGTACGTCAAAGTATGAAAAAGTGCATATTTTTCCATCTCCAGCAGCTCACATGAATATGAATAAGGCACTGTCACTGGAGAGCATTCATCCTTTGTTTCCACGTGATGAATTGATTTTTAATTAACCCCTGGAGCTGTTGAGAGCATTCAGGAGAGGTGGAGGGTGGTGGAGTGGGGGGGGGGGGGGGGGGTACCTGGTCCTCCTGAGGAGGTGTATTCCTGCGAGAGCAGGGGTAAAGCTCTGTTTAGTTAGGATTAGATCTGATGCATTAGCATGCTAGCCATAGCATCAGGAGACACTGCAGACAGGGCTGGCTGGGCTGCTGGAGGGAAAGGAGAAGAAAGACCTGGGGAAAAGCATGGGGAATAGCGGGCCAGGGACAAGATGGGACAGACAGACAGAGAAGGGGCGTGAAAACAATGGAGTGGCATGAGACTGTGGAACACAATAGCATTGTTTCGGACAAAGAAATTGAGTTATTAGCCGGCATCCACTCGGTATGAAAGGGATGTGGTGGCTGACTGAGAAAGGAAGGACAGCGATTGAAAGAGAGCGAGATCAGAGGGGACGATTAACTATACATTGGACAGGTTGACAGGCTGAGGGGAAAACAGGGATGAAAACAGACAGTAAGGGGAGAGAAAAAATCCACAGACGATGGAAAGTGTGGCGGCAGATGAGGCCTACAGAAAGCCTTCCATAGTTGGAAAGACTTCTATGGGGAATGATTAACTATGTGGTGTCTGATTCAGGACCACAGACCAAAGATAAACACCATCTGATCATGATCATGAACCAACTTCTAGTTTCTAATAATATTCCCCCTTCCACTCATAGCTGCGCTGCAATATGGGCTCATGCATCACGCTATTCATTTAAATGGGATTTTTTGTAATTACATTTTTTCCCCAGTTAGAAGTGCAGCTTTTGCATCAAAATTTGCGATTTTAAACAATGTGATTAACACATTGCAACGGCTGCAATTAATATAGATTAAGGTATATAAGTTTAAGGTCTGACCCAGTGTTTAAACATGCTTGCCATCCATCCTCCTTGTGTAAGTCTTTCTAACCAAAAAGAAGTGCTGTGCTCTATGTACTAGTCTTGCTCACCAATCAGAAATGCCACAAGGTGACCATATACATCCAGCAACAACAAATCCCAAGGAAACTCATGTGTGGACATGCTGCTGACATTTTCTGTGCTGATATCAGTTAAATATACTGTAGGCTAACGCTTTGTCGGTTATTGTTTGTTTGCTGTTTCGCAAACATTGTTTGCACCCACACAGCTGCAAACAATCAATGCGATGTGCACGTGGCTGAGCTGCATTGGGGACACAGGCAGGTGTCTGCCGGGACAGTCCCATACCAGCGAGACAATCTGGGAAACCCCGGTCTTTACACATACTATTTTTTCAATGTCAGTGATTGTTTATAGAATTACAGAACTGCTATTTTCTTATTTGAATTGTTTTATTTTGATTATTATGATGATTATTATTTATTTTACTTGACACAGTCACAACATTTGTGATAATAGCTATATACAGTATGAGTTCTCACTTTTGCAGATTATAGCCTAGTGCAGTTAAAATGTCGATGGTCTCATGATCTTATGTGGAAATGCTCCATCATCACGTTTTAAATCTATTACCAATTCAATATATTTATTGAACTAAAATTTGACTTTAAAAAAATTATATCGCAAATAAAATCTCAATTGTAATATGTGTCAGGATAATCTCAATTTTCGGCAAATCATTCAGACCTACAAGTATGGTAAGTATTTAGGGTCATATGAATGCTATATAAGTGATCGTGTCAGCTATACTAATGGATATGCCCAGAATTTGTGATTTCAACACTACCCTTCCTTAAATATTTTTCCTCATACATCTATAGTCGTACTTTTCAATCCTTTCTTTTTGAATCGAGGTAATGTTAATCACATTTAGGATTAATGCCTGCATTCTTTTTTTAGGGAAACAATCTCAATCATCACTGTTCATTATTTTAAAAAAATTTAACATTTTAAAAAGTTTGCAATCAAATTTGTTTCACGCCTGAAATGTACCTATGATTTGCTTTGCTCTAGACTGCCGTAAAATATCAGTCTAGAAACTCTCAGTTGAAAATTGTTTGTCAGACAAGTGTCAATGAAATCATTATGGGGCAATTGGACCACACTCCCATCAGAACAAGACTCACATGTGGATCATTGTTTAATCACAGGCACTAAATTACTGTCAGCACAAACTGAACTAGTTGGTGGTCTCTATATTGCTGAAAAATGCTTTGCAATTTCAGAAAAAGATGGTGTTAACAAGCTAAAGGAAATAGCCCCTTGTGGACAGAAATTATTTATACAAAACATACTTCTGACAGAAATGTCATCTCTTCTTTCCCCATGTTCTCTGGTTCACTATTTTCCTCCATGTTTTTGAACTTCCAGTCTTCATCTGGGTCTCCATCGTCTGGATTCAGGCACAGACTGTTGATGGATATGTCATCTGCAACACCTGACAAGAAATACATAACATGAAAACTACATCACATCTCTGTTTTTACCACTTTGCCCCATTAAATAGCTTTAATGTGTCAGTACTGAAAACTGTTTTACTCTTAAGTAATGGATACTTTGACTCAGGAAGAGGTAACATGTCTTTGTCATGGTTAGAGGCTGTGAATGTCTTTAAATAGTTATGCACCAATCTGTTTATATTTTTTGGCTGATACCGATTGCCAATTTTCCATATTGGATATTAGAAAGGAAAATATAACTACCGCGATCTCGTATTTTTAGTGAAAATCCGATTCCGATCTCATGCCAATCGGTTGGTGCATCCCTATCTTTAAATGTATTTGGAATAGATATTCTGGGAGGAAAGAAAATAGGGAAGGAAACTTAGAACAATATGACCATAAATATACTGTAGGCCTAAATTAACTGGAGCAGAAAATCACAGAAAACGTGATCAGAGCAATGTTTAGCACATTGAAGCAAACCCCCTGACAGACCAAGAGCCTAGCGGGTGGAGACAGTCAGTAAGAGGTGAAGGGAGGGGAGAGAAGGCCAGCACAGCGCAGGAAGAAAGATGAGGCGGGATACGAAGCACATAGGAGCAAAATAGGTGGAGGGAGGATCAAGCAGTGTCTTGTTTGAACAGCGTGATGTGAGAGCTCCACGTTAACCTTTGTTTTCTTAACCATCGCAGCTACAATACACGGCCATGCACATTGTGCACACACATACATATCACACATACACATGCACCTTGCTGCAACACAGTACATAGCAGAATAAATAAATTGCTTTCATGTGTGCGTTTAAAGTGCCTATTGTATGTGAGTTTCTGCGGACACAGGTGTGTGTTTGTGTGTGTGTGTGAGTATGTGGGCATGTTACCAAATAAATGTGTGTATTTTTGTGCCCTAAGGGATGTCTGGCAGTGTATTAAAGATTGTGCACCAATCCTGAGGGAGTGTTACGTGTGTGTATCATACACATTGGGCTAAGATTGGGCCATTCCTTACATGTCACCACACCGCCCTCTCTTTGTTGTAGCATTATGCATAATCGATAGTAAAAAATAAATAACACACTTTTACTGCAGCATTTAAAATGTATTTGACAGCCCTAAAGGCAAGTCGTTACTGCGGAAGGCCAAAACTGATTTTTTTCCCAATAAACCATGCTTCACCCGAGAATTCTTTTCAAGCAAAATGTAAATAATAACTCTGCTGTAGAATCATGCTTCAGTATGTGCACATAACCTTTAAATAACACAAATACACACACATACACAACACACTGAAAAATCCATTAGGCAATGAATATATATATATAAAACTATATATACATACACACACATACACACATTATTTATTTATTTATTTATTTTCCAGTCTACACTGTTTAGGTCATGGCTAGAGTCGTCAGGCCATATAACTAAGCATTGGCACATCTGTGTCTGTCGAGCAGATGTCACAGAGAAAATTGCTTACTGTGCCTTTACCAGACAATTCACCTACCCATGGTGAATACGGGTGGCTCCTCCTCCATTCTGACAGATGACAGACTGTGTGTGGTCCTGTGGCTGGTCTTGTGGCTGTCTTCAAGTAAAGGTGTTCTGCTACACAGAGACCCAGAGGGACTGGGATTAGCCAGATGAAGTGGTGGGGTTGCCATACGGCTATCGTATACAGCCACGTCTGAGAATACCAGAGATGAGGTGGCCAGGGGTTCCAAAGGTAACACGAATGACCGCATGACTGTTGACGGACTTGACGACTTCATTAGTGGCTCAGGGCTGTTAGGACAGTTGGACTGTTTGGGACACACCAGTGGAGAGAATAAAGAAGCTTGGGCTAACACAGGGGACACTGCTGGTTCCTCTCCAGCTGAATAGCAATGCTTAGGTGAGAGCGTTGGCTCCGGATCATCACGAGAACACTCCAATGGAGACTCCCTGGTGGAGATCAATGTAGATTTTCCTGTTGCATTGGGCAATTGTTGACACGCCGAGGACGGTAATCTGGGTTGTGTTGGTAACTGGGGTGACTCCCATACTGCTGGTGTGGGTAGTGAGCTAACGTTAGGTAGCGTGGTTAAATGAGCAGAGCTTGACGTGGAGAGAGTGAAGGTAGACCTCAGGGAGATAGACCTGGACAGAGGAGGTGATGGGTGGCACTCCTGGTTGAGTGGTCCTCCCAGAGCAGGACAGGGAGGGGAGACACAGCGGGCGGGTGGTAACACCAACGGCTTTGGGCTCTCTGGGTGGGAGCGCAGGGATGAGGCAGAGGAAGGGTGTTGTGGTGACCCCTGATTGGCTCGTAAGGTTTGGAGGCTTAAAGTTGGACTGGACATTTGTGATTTAGTGGTTGGTGTCTTGATGGCTCGACGTGCTACTGGCTTGCTTTTTGAAGACACAGAAGCTGTAGAATGAATAACAGAATGTATTAGTTTATTAACATGCTAATGAATGTAGAAACCTTTTTTTTTATTTCACTGAATTCATTAGATTTGAAAAGTGTCTTGATGCAATTACTCACAAGTGAAATTTGGTTTTTCATTTTTTGGCTGCGTTTGGTTTTAGGTCATTTATAATTTCCATTTGATCATTTCAGTGGGTTGAATTGAATGTTGGCTGCTCGAAACAAATTAGTTAATATTTTGGTTTTTGTTTGATATTTTAATAGAATGTGCTGTGGGAAATAACTTATTCCTAGGGAATTGAGTGTTGGTTGTCATAAATTGTGAGGATACAAACTCAAATCAAAAATACCCTCAAAAATGTACATTTCGTGGCCCTTCAGCAGATGTGGTGGGCCACAGCTGCTGAAGGGCCACTAAAAACAGCTTCAAAGCTGGGAAATAATATTCAGCCATTTGAGCAAATCAAACCAAACCAAAATGAGGTCCATATCCAGACTTTACAATAGACAGTAGGCTACAAACAGAAACATTAGACATGTTGCTGTAGTGGGGAATAAAACAAGTATCTTACATATTTTGTTGCTTTCTGTCAAAGAAGCTTGCAGACGCACTTTGGGATGAGCTACTGCTCTAGGGTCTCCAGATGTTTTTTGTGGATGAAGAGAGGGCTGCTTCAGTGTTGGGGACCCAGCAATGGTTATATCTGGTTGGGCTTCAGATAAAGCACCCTTGTTGGACAGCCTCTGAAATGAGGGCAAACTGAACAGGGAAAATGGTTTCAGTCCAAGTTTGATCATCGAATCTAACAACCCGTTTAGTTATTCTCAGTGTATTTCTGGAGATATTCGGACCTTAGGCTCTTAATGTTCATTTTTAATTACAGGGTATCTGTTTCCCAGAGGCGTAGATTCTTACTCAATCATATTCTCATGGCTACAGAGTGCTGAAACATTAATAAATCCAGATGCAATCAATAACAAACAGAGTCTCAGTCTTGTTTAAGAAATCAATAACCCTCAAAAACACTGCAAAGCACTCCTTTCCTCCGAGAGGCCGGTTAGAAGGAAAGATAGTCTGAATCATATCCGAGCGCACAAATGCAATGAGCTGTCAAATAGGTCACACCCACCCCGACGCTGACTTGATACAATTAAACCTGAGATTTTTCATACTTCAAGGCCAGCATCTGACATGTGAGTGTGTGTGTGTGCGAGCGCATGTGTGCGTGCGTGTGCGTGTCCGTTTATGAAGCAAGCATCTGAGAATTCTTATTTTAGCCTTACTTTGTGCTGTCGCCTGTGCTCTGTATTCCAACAGAGGCTCCAGTTGAGCCTGTGACACTCTGTGCAAAAAGTAAAAACAGTCTGTTTATGTATACGTAAGGCAGCGTCTGTGTGCACAAGAAAAGCGATAAAGAGACCGTTTTAAGATCAAGAGCAAGATTCAGCGCTGTATTTATTCCCACCTCATACAGGACTTCTCTGATACGGCACAATCCAGGTGTCGCGCAATGGGACTTTGCGTCGCCGTGGCTGCCTGGAACAGCAAACAATGACGCACAATACAGATGGAAGTCCTCTATCTCACCTACACACACACATGTGCACGCACACACACACACACACCCACACACACACACACACACAGTAAATGCATTAGTGAAAGACAGTGTGTGAAATGTAATTCCGTACAATCTACTGCTACCTTGATTTCCATAGGGAAATTCTCTTTTGGCTTGCTCACAAAGAGACCAGTGTGTGTGGACAGCTGCAAGACAGTTCCTCTGGAGCGTGGCACGGAGGGGGTGGGGGGACTATTACGCCCCCCCCCCCCCCCAACAGTGCTTTGCTCCAAGGCACTTCAGCAGGGCAGAGACTTAGACTATCTGTGTAAAGCATGTATATCAGTGCATTCCAGTTCATGCATGTGTGACAACATTACTAAGCAAACATCCAGATACGTTAGCCACGTCCTTTAATTATTGCTGGTCTGATTGAAATATCTCGTAGACATTCGTCTCCCAAGTTTCTCAGTGTCTCCAGACTCTCTACTTGTGCTACAGCTGTAATCTATTCCACGCTCCTTATCTACGCCCCTCCCTTTTGTCGCGCACACACACATAGATGCACACATGGGCCTCTCACACACACGTGTGCGTGCGTGTGTGTGAGTGTCTCTCTCCCTCCCTCCCTCCCTCTCTCGCTCCCACTAACCACCTTTCCATCACTTCACCACATGAGTCTGACAGCTAGGGAAAATGAGTTTTTAAGACAGCCGAGTGGTCGCTACATGATTCCGGAAAGCAGGTCTTATTATTCATGGCTGCCCACACAGACCCCCCCCCCCCAATCCATCCCCCGCCCACATCCCCCAACCTCCACCCCCTCAGCTCTCATAGTCAAAGATGGGGAGGAGAGTCGGCTGTAATTGACATAGGCGGGGTGTGTTGGAAGCGGGCGGAGGGAACAGCGTATCTAGTAGCACGCAGCACTACAGCACAGTCTTCCTCACATCTGCCTGGCCCAGCAAAACAAAGGAAGATCAATTATTGAGTGGACATCTGACGCTCACCCCACTGTGAGCACTGAAATGAAATTCATGGCGTGAATACATATTTATTTATTTTCCCAAAACTCAGGGACGGTGGTTCATGTGTTGAAAGGAATATTTTGGGGTTGGGGTGTGGAGGGGGGGGATAAATACATGAATAACTCATTTTATGAGCATGAAAGCAATGGCAGAAGGCAGCTCAAATATTTGTGTGAATACACGTAGCCACAAATACAGCATATATGTGATTCCGCTGCATTCATTTACATGTGGCGCCACACCACCGTAGAAACATTGCCCCGCCACACCATAAAACAAGCAACCTATTTCTACCAAACACAGTCTCATAAGTTCTGTACATGTAAAGCACTTTAGCTTTTCTTGGTATACAGAGAATGTGTCTTGGTTTCAAGATAAATTCTGGTGGTTATTTACGGTATGTGACCCGTGGCAGACAGCCTGCCACTCAGAAGCTTTGTGGTGTAAAACAATAGTCACTCATCACAGTGCACCTGCGTGGCAAACTGCAAGAAAGGTACCCTGCATCAGCCTAGCCAACAAGTTAATTATATAAGATAGCAATTACCTAAAAAATCTACATAATTTATACATAACTACATAGCGGATCTGGTAATTTTGTATATTGCTGTCGAAATTGTAACAGCAATTACAGATTCGCTTATCTTCATAATCTCATTGAAATAGACTCAATTTCATAATACAGTACTGTACTGTATTATATCTGAAATTAAGCATGATACTGTAGATATGTCTACCTGCTGGAGTGGTATAGTAGAAATGGTTTACAGTGTGGCCAACACACCTACAATAGTTCACTTTTCCAAAACTCTTCACGCAGTGACAGTGAATTTCATTCAAAATGCACCTAGGTCTAATCCACCAAAAAGTCTCAAACAAGTCATAGAATTCCACCAAAACACCCACACTGGTTTTCTTCAAAAATAACATTTTGCCACAGAACACAATTTCCGAGAAACCACTAACTAAGTGTTAACAGACCCATCATTATTTGAAAAATTGCAAATAATGCAACACAGACATGAATCAAAAGTGCTATATAGGTAGGTAAAATGGCAGACAATATAAACTAACTAATGTTTAACAATCCAGCCTCTCTCTTCTATATGATTGTGTATAACGTGCTTCATTTGTCATTTGATTTATCATAACAGCCTTTCTTCTATGAAATGCAGACAAAACTCCATGTCATTGTCTCAATTTTGTGTTGTGAATTGAAGATTACTTCGGGAAACTTTCGGGTCCATGGACATTTCACAAAGGCTGGACATGGACTAAATCCTGACTGGTATGATGGGTGTCAATTGACAGCACCCGGGTCCAGGGGCTGCAGAGGGGAGAGATAACCCTGGCTTTCCTGCCTCCTGACAGCCTCGGCCGGAGGCCAGACAGCCAGGACACTCCCCTGAATGATGAGCTACAGGACCACATCTCCAGGCTGTGAGCCAGCCCCCTAGACCACCCCCCCTTTCCCCTCTGCAGTCGGTCAGGCATGAGCTGCTTCTAACAGCACCCTGCCCACACAATCACAGCCAGTGATTACCCATCACACCGGCATGGATGGACGGGCACACCACTGATACAACTGACCAACTGAGAGGGGACGGTTCTGCTTGTTGTGTGAGTGAGTGAGTGAGTGCGTGTGAGTGAGTGTGTGTGTGTAACGTAGCGCCAAGTGCGTTAGCATACGTGCGAGTCATCTACCAGACTGTGCCGTGCCTTCCCTTTGCTTTTTATTCAGTCTGGCCAAGCCTGTTTGTCTTTCGTGGACAGCACACACCAGTGGTGGAGGCCAGGCAGGGCGCTCGTGGGTGCATCTCACCTGTCAAGCTGTCGTCAATCTCCTCAGCGCACGCGTGCGTCGGTGGTGTCGGTGGGCAGACAGGGCCCGGCGGCGGTCGATATGTTTCGATTGCCGTTCTGGCAAAAGAAAAGGAAGGATATTAAAAAAAGAAGAAGCCCAAGACAAACCCCAGACAGCAAAGGCTAGATTAATGAATGCATTTTCCACTTTTCAATCCCATCCCCTCTTCTCTCCAATGGTGACGCCAGCGTTCGTTCACATGGGAGACAGATGGCTGATTGACAAAGACTAACACACTGGCGGAGAGGCGGCCCCCTAACCCCATTCCAGCCCCAGTGCCGCAGAAGAAGGAGTTTGTTCACTTCCAAGCTGTGATGAAAGGCAAAGGTCCTTCAAAGCACTAGTAGTTCAGATCCATTAAGCCCATGTGCTCCTCACTGGAGGCAATGTCAGCTCTTATATGGCAAAAGTCATTGTCAGTGTTTCATACTTGCCTGTCTGACACTGTTGTGTGCACTTTGTCTAAGTCTCTCTCTCTCTCTCTCTCTCTCTCTCTCTCTCTCTCTCTCTCTCTCTCTCTCTCTTCATGAATCACACCTACGTTTGTATTTCGCTCATATACTTACAGTAGGCTATAATCTGATAACCATAAACAATACCTGTATCAGAATCATTCAATCTAATCTAATTAAACAACAGATACATTGTAGACAAAAGGTTTTGGTGCCAGCAACTTGGCACAAGGTCACTTTGAAGGGATATATGAACACGCAGTACATAAGAGAAATTAAACCTTTGGGTTTGTGCTTTATAACGCTGGACGAGACGCCTTCATCTTGACAGGTATTGATCAGAACACCATTTTGTAAATTCCCTTTCATGGAGTTTGTTTTAAGTTGAACTGTTGTCTACTTTGATGCTCAACTAAAGTGCACAAGTCTAAAATTGATCAACGGCAACGTGTTGCCTTCGCATCCTCTTTCACTTTCTTTGTATACCGTCTCGGATTTGTTTACGACTTCCTCCAGTGTGTTCACCCCTGCGCTCGCTGCTCCCAGCCCATTTCTATTATTCCCCTTCATTCTCTTTCTCTCTCTCTCTCTCTCTCTCTCTCTCTCTCTCTCTCTCTCTCACACAGTCTACCTTCCACCGGACAGCAACACAGCCGACCGCTGTTCCGTTTCCACAGCGGCGTCATGTTTTCTAGCAGCAAAGCATGTTATGAGGCAGGGGGCTTGTTATCCCGTATCCACTAGAGACTCTATTATTACAGTATAACCTTTACTAATACAGCCAAGCTATCCAACAGCATACTCTCATGCTGGACAAGAGGACGTTAAGTGGAGGATGTCTGCTACCTACGGGATATTCTGCACTACGGGCGGCTACACAGCCCAGCTTTTGCGCATTCAGTGGCTCGCTCGGGGGCACTATGTCACTCTGTACTGTAGCTAAAGGATGTGTGTGTGTGTGTGTGTGTGTGTGTGTGGGGGGGGGGGGGGGCGCACAAAAAAATT
>JAODUH010019064.1:0-20767 GCA_027564835.1 Typhlichthys subterraneus | reverse complement strand
GTTTGTTTTGAAGTTGTAATAGAGATTGATGAAGCCATACAAACAGTTAAAAACTGCACAGATACAAATAACGTTGATTGGTTAAAGGCTGTCCAATAGCTTCCAAAAGTATGCAGAGGTCTACGCCCAGTAGGAGGCAATGACTGCTAACCCTTCCCAATGGAGCATGCCAGGCTAGTACCCCCTTTCCCCAACCACATGTATCTTATCATTACTGTGTAACAAAACAGATTGTGCCTGCGTTTTGTGTTTTCGCACAGTTTAAATGCTTTCTTGAGTTGAGCAATTACATTCACTTCATTGGAATTAAAAATATTTAATTACATTAATAAATAAAAATACTGTACATACACAATACTTTATTGTCATTCTTCTTCTAGTAAAAGGAATAAGATGTAACTTGTTCTATGCACAAGTAGGTTTATTTCTCATTAAGATTTGTTCACATGTTTGTTACAGTACGTTTTGTGCAGTCCAAGTCACAACTGTAATAATCCCGCTGTTTATTCAGCATCTTGATACGCCACATCTCCTGTCAGGCGCATGGATTACCTTGCAAAATGTGACGTGCTCACAATAACGTATTTTAACAAACTTGTGAACAATGTTAACGTTTTAGAGAAACCTTTTTTTTTTTGTGCACGGAAATGTTTGCTCTTTCACTTCAGCTGATGAAAAAATATATATACGACTTTTTTTTATTTATATTTTTGGAGTGTAACAAGGTCTCCACCACACTGCCAGGCTGCCCATTGCTGACACGCACACACACACGCACACACACACACTAGCTATACGGGCGTGTTTTAGGTTTGCCAACAGCGATAAAGGCATCATCCAATCAACTGCCAAGTATTTTCTGAAAGTGCCTAAACTTTACAGTTTTGATGGACAGCTCAGATGGACTTGTGACTAACAATCCATCTGGTATGTCAGGTTAGAGGGATTGCATAATGGGGTGAAATAAACAAGTTGGGTGACTTCATGACTTGGAAAAAATGAACCCATTCCCATTTCAGAGAAGTGTGTTTAAAAGGTCAGACCAACAAGGCATGGTTCTTTTTGCTGGTCAATAAGCTGTAGCTAACAGAAAAAGGATAGCAAGACAATATATTAACAACATACTGAGGTGCTTGTATTTGTTTCTTGCAGTTGATCACAACTTCAGTTCTATTTCTTAAATAAATAGAATTGCAGTCCTCCTTCCTTCATTGAGTTGTCTTCTCTGTCTGGAAGATTCTGCTTGCAGCTACGACTAATGATCTCACTGTCTATATTGGTTAAAGAAAGCCACCCAGACTGATAGAAATATAGGTAAACACCTGTCAAAACGAAAGAGCCTGAATAGACACACGCAAACCAAACACCGATAAATCTTCGAATACTCCCTGCAAATTCAGTTTTCTTTTTCTTATGCAGTACACACAGTATGCTCTGACATATGCTGTGTTAGACCTGCTGAAGTTACGAGTGCTACAGTACATGCCCAACAGCCTTTGGAAATCACTTGCACAACCTTGTCAGACAAGCAATGATCAAATATGTTCATATTGTGAGGCTTTTGCAATCTGGTATGTACCAGAATGCCAACTGATTCTGCTACTGCCTTTATAAAATATTAATGATGAAGCAACTGAGGAGAGGTAAAGATTTCAAAGCATTCTGTTTTTAAAAGAAAATGCAAATTAGTGAAATACAATATGGAATCTCTCTCTACAACTACCGAATTAAGATTAATTACACTTTCTCAAGCCTGCAACTAACCAACTGTTCAAATTCTCTAGACAAAACATTGTATGAAAACGATGACACATACATACTAGTAATAATTTAGGCATAGATATGTCTCTCCTGCTCCAGCCCTGTCATTGCTTGCATACAATACAAGTTACAGCACGTCTCCACATACGTGCTGCTGGCTACTCTTGATTATAGCCCTATACTCTACGTCAGGTTGCTCTTGAGTTTCCATGGAACAATTACCCGTTGAATGATTTTAGAAGAATTATCCTTTTATACACAGTTCTGCACACTAATATTTCAAAATCTGTTTAAACTTCAAACTATATGGTAATATCAGTCTTCCCGGTAATCTCAGCTCCCAAAGCTTACGTCTGAGAAACATATATAAAATCTATTAGAAAGTATTTTTGGTCAAGGTTGGCTAAAGGTCTACCTGTCACATAGTCTAGTATCACTTTTCCAGGAATTTAAGGATAATTCTCTCTTGAGAAATCTCTCACAATAAATAAATCAAGTCTACGCTGTTCCCAGTCAGCTAACATCAACAAAAGCCATTCAGATGTGTAGGCTACTACGTAGACAGAATATTGTTGTGAGTAGCACCACAACCACATCCTCTCGCCGGGAGGACTGTCGCCTCGGGATGGGCTAAATTCATGACACACAACGTAACTTGTGGTGCCCCTCAAGACGCTCAGTGTATGGCCCCATCCTGTTCATTATTTACATCCTCTCCCTTGGCTGCGTCATCAGACGGCATGACATCTCACTCCACTGCTATGCTGATGACACTCTAATTTACCTTAAGACAAGCCCAACCCCATCTGCTGCCCTGCCTGCCATCATCCAGGTTAATGCCGCTAGTAGCTGATGTGGCTGGGGCAGGCAAACAATCGCTAGCAGATTTGGTTAAGGCAGGTTAATGCCGCTAGTAGCTGATGTGGCTAGGGCAGTCAAACAATCGCTAGCAGATCTGGCTATGGCAGGTATATGCCGCTAGCAGAGTTCATTAACAGGGGCCATGGTAGTTAGAGGGATAAAGCAAACCTGCCTCTATGGAATGGTTTTTAATATTTGTATGGCTTTTACCTAGTTTTCTGTTGTTTCTTATTTTTGATTTGTTCCTTTCATCCTTTGTTTTTCAAATGTTTTTAACTGTAAAGCACGTTGAGTTGCACATTGTGTATGAAATGTGTTATGCAAATAAAGTTTATTATTATTATCCACTTTAATTATTATTATTCGAGATAACGGTGTGGGTGAAGCCAAACGTCCTGCTGCTAAACAGCTTCAAGACTGAAGCCATCCTAGTTGGCACCCCACACAGAGTCCAGTCATCTGTCATTACCAGTATCACTATCTCTGGCCAGAACTTTCCACTTTCAAAATCAGTCACTAACATGGGCCTTAGAATGGACTTCCATCTGACATTTGAGGTTCAGAGCAAAGATAATGGAAAAACCACCTTTTACCTCAAGAACATCGACAAACTCATTTTTGCACTCACTCTTGCAGACACTGAAAAACGTGTCCATGCTTTATCTCTTCCAAGCTAGGCCACTGCAATGAGCTCCTTAATGGGATCCCTGGAAAAAGCCTCCAGAAGCTGCAGGACATTCATAAAAGTGTTGCTAGGATTCTGATGAGAGTGCACAAACACAATTACATCACCGCCCCATCCTGAAATCACTCCACTGGCTTCCCATCTCACTCAGGATTGAGTACAAGGTCTCCCACCTGACATACAAGTGCATGGTGTCGCCACTCCCTACCTCAAGGAACTCCTTACCCCACAAACCTCCACACACATCCTCCATTCTATTTCAGCGTATATCCTGAAAGCTCCCAGCACCAATACTACGGGAGATCTGACATTCAGCACAGCTGCTCCAAGTCTGTGGAATGATCTGCCCGACCACCTGAGGACACCGCATACTGCTTTTAACCACGGCCTCAAGGCCCATCGTTTGAACAGAGCTTTTTTTCCAAACCCTCGCCATTGTCCTATTTTTTCATATCTATATGCTTTTTATATTTTTCACACTTTGCTGTAGAACTTTGGGATCTCTTTGAGGCCAGAAAAGTCTGCTCTAACCGTTGTTCAACTACCTGTAAAGCAGATACATCATCAGACCAAAATAATAATAATAATAATACATTTTATTTGTCATTCACTTTATATTTAATATATGCACTATGCACAACCATTTCAGTATTTTTTTATTTTATGTAATGCTATTTCTTATTAAGCCATGTTATTGATTGCTTTGGTAAAACAAACTGCACCTGCTACCACAAGTGGAGGACTCTAGCACTTAATTCTGAACAAGACGAGTCTTTTGTTGCCTGTGCCACATCTTCACTTGCACACACATTTAACGGCCATTATGAAGATTGAATGAATAGTTACTTTTATCGTCAGCTGCAAAGTTGATTTTCCTTTTGTTAGATGATTGAAGAGAGCAGAATGTTTTCAGTTGTACGTGAGTTGCATTTTAAGATTTGGCTATCGTGTTTGAGAATTAAACCTTTCAAAATATTAGTCAAATGTATACATGGTCACGGTTGTAATTGTCTGCATACTGTCCTGCACAAATGGGATTAATAGCAAATAAGACTTACACGACAGCATTCAACTTCTAATTAGAACACCATACTGCACAGCCAAGAGCAGCTCAATCTTCTGTTGTGTCGTGTGTCTGGCATGTCCCTGAAAATAGAAAATAGGTGAGCAGGGGTATATTAAAAGAGGAAGAAATGGAAGAGCAGGAGAGATGACAGTTACCCTCCCTGGGGAAAGTTGATATTCAATGTTCTTGTAATTTCTGCACATAAACTAAATCACACTGAAGAGAAAAACACACAATGACACTATTACTTATCAAACAACCCCCCCCCCCCATGAGTCATTTGATGACTTATCAGCTGTCTTAACAGGAGGGATCAACCATCCCCCCTTGAAAGACTTCAGTCTCTCCATAAGCGCGCCTCATCTCCCAGCTCGTTCACTCCTGTTCGCCGCTACACCAGCCCCGGCTCCTGTGTAGATGACAGCGTAATTGCATTCTCATCTCTCTCCGCTTTAATGGGATGTCGGCCGGGTAGCGTCATTACATAGTTTCATTGCTTCCAAGCCCACCTTGCCATATTGACGGTTGTTTACACTGTGTGTGTGTGTGTGTGTGTGTGTGTGTGTGTATGTATATGGGGTTAAGGCTAAGTATTTTATGTAACCTCACAGCAGAAGACACACACCTCAATTACAACAACCTGTGCGTGTGTGTGCGTGTGTGCGCGCGCACACACAATGGATGCAAAATGTAACACTAACTACACAAAATGCGTATCATTACGTGTGTGTGTGTGTGTATTAATTGAGAAAACACTCGAGAGATCCTCTGGCATGCTGACAGTGCAGACTAATGCACTGCATTGTCTTTCCAAAAAACAAACAAACAAAAAGAAGTTATCGACCTACCGAACAATCTAATAATGTTTTGCAGATTAGGCCAGGCTACAGGGGAATATTTCACTCTCTCACACACACGCACACACACAAAGATATGAGAGTGGGGATCACAACTCATTCATCAACAACAAAACAGCTGTCTGAGACTGATTGCAATAAGACCTCGTGCCAGCAGCTTGCATCAAAACGTCTGTGCACGAGTGAGACAGAAAATGATAAGGGAATGTTATATGATGGTGAGCGTTTTCTTGTATGCCTTCTAATAAATATGTATTTATGTTCAATTCTCCTGTGCATTATTCTCCTGTGTAAATGCAACATTTACGCCTTGGTTGACACCTATCAGTCTATTTTGGAAGTCTTAAACAGGGGGTCCGGGACCCCTAGGGTGTCCTCAGTAGTCCGGCAGGTGGTTCTCCAAATTATTTCATCCCAAACATGTAAATGTAAGACAATATACATAAACATAAATACAACCTGTGGTATAAATCAGTCAATAATAATTTTAGTAACTTAGTTAGGTGGCCTACTTTTATACAGGGCATGAATAGGCTGCCCTATACATTATTGTTGGCCCGGCAACTAAAATGTTATGCCATATGTGATAGGGGTTCCCTGTGCCATGTTTCAGACAAAAAAAAAAACTGATAATTACTAGTATGGAAATTGGTTGGAAAAAGTGTGCTTGATGCAAAAACATTTGTCATTATCTTACTTCCAAAACTTCTTACTTACATCTTGAATAAAACTAATATTTATATAATATGTTGCGGAATGGAATCTGAATAGAATGTTTGTCTATTTCAAAATTGTAAAAGTGAACTATTAATTATTTGAATGATGTGTTGTTATAATACAGAATGAATAAACTAATTTAGAATGACATTGACATGTCATTGTCATGACATGTCATTTCTGAATTACCTTTTGATACAGGCATATGCAAGTTGAATGTTGTTAAAGAGTGGGCACTTTAAAACCACAGGTTTTAAACATGTTCTATAACATGAAACGTTCACCATGCACAACACATAACACAAAGGCATATAGGGTGCATGCAGCTCTAATATGGCACAACCATAGAAAACTAAGAATGGGCATTGCAATAAACAAGGTGTAACTACAGGTGCTGTTCTCTTCTCTCTCTCTGCAGAGAGACTGCAACACCCACTTGTTACCATAAGGCAGCTGTGGGGCGCACTTTCTCTACAGTTGACAGCCTGCGATCACCCCCCCCCTCTTTGTTTTTTTTTGTTAAAGCCATATCTTATAATTGAAAAGTATTACAGGACAAGAACATACATCGTGCAACATACTGTATCTATTGAGAAATGACACATTAACTTCCACCAGCAATTTGTTTTTCTGCTGTCTTTTCTTAACTATGTTATGGATCAATAAAACAAATGTACCTATAAATTGCCCGACAATGCAAATATATGTATAGCTCTGTTAGCACCTGCGTTTTATAGTCTATCTATAGGCTAGATGATGATGATGATACAAACAGAATAACGATAGTGTTTTAAATCAAATGTAATACAGTAGGCTAAATGCGCTAAAAGCATGCGTTTTCCTTCTCAGCCGACATGTCTGTAAACCGCCAAGTCTTGTGGAATTGAAATAGTTTCTCTCCCTGTCGAGTCCTCATTGCTAAATGTATGCAGGGAGCTGTCCAGTCCGCCGTGGTGCTGAAACTGTTGGCGAATACCCGACGAGACACATACACTTAGCCAAACAATTAAAAGACATTTCTGAGTCACATCGGTCGCAAGAAATATCCTTTAATTGTAAGATTAAGAATATTAGTTATCATTGTCCGTCCCCAAGTGACAGAATTAACTTCCGTAATGACGCAGTCCTCGGTGAAGTGGAGAGGTGATCCTCCCCTTCCTTGTGACTCCCCGGAAATCAGCGGAGAGAATCCAGAGGTCGGTTAGTTAATGTGTTGTAGGCTGCACAGTGTACACAACCCATACAATAGTTATGGTTGTCTTGTATAAATTACATGCCGTAGAGAACTAATGTTCATAAGGAGACAAAGTTATGTTATACTTACATAGCCTATAATCTGTTACCTCGACCAGAGGAAAATACACCTGCATGTTTAACTGATGCTCAGAGTCGACCTATACTTTTTGAAACTGAACTCTGCTTTCGCATCAAAAAAGTACTTTATTTTCTCCACTGCTAAAGGGTACAAGTATCTTCAAACCGTCTCGACTGGATTGCATCTCCCGCGCGTTTGCCTTGCGTTGTACACTGGAAATAACGTATCGTGTGGCGCAGAATGGCTCTAATCCGTTGGTTTTAAATCCTGACATTTACATGTTATCAGCTGTGTAAGGGCTGCATTACGGTTTGCTCTCCGTATAAATCCATCAACTATGGGGAGGTTTTACGCACGGATCTCAGCGTTGCCATCTTTGGCATAGTACACACATATATACAAATAACCGTACTTCAAAAGGATGCGATTACAGCTTCCAATTTTATTTTTTACAGCTTACTATAATATGCATTTTAATAATAAACTATCAACTCAGTATCCGAACCAGCCAGCGTGTTCCTTTGTTCCACTGCAAGCGAGAAAAAGTATGTAGGCTATCTCGCGCTGTACAATCCACAAACGAGCCGGACGAAAATTCCGCTATGCCCGCCTCTCATCTGTTTCACGTCCACAGTGCACCTCTGTTGCAAGTTCGTTAAATGTACAGACCCCGCCGTCTCCCCAACCGACCGGACAAATTGACATCTCACACTTCTTCGACGTCCCGGGTCTTCAGCTCGCAACGAATTCCATCTCTCTCTTGCTTTTCTTTCCTCCGGTCGGGTCTCGGTGCCGTAGATAGAGGTTCTGCAGTCACGTGGGTAGGGAGAGAGAGCGACAGAGGGGGAGAGAAAGATTGTGTGTGTGTGTGTGTGTATGAGAGAGCGCGCGAGAGAGAGAGAGAGAGAGAGAGAGAGAGAGAGAGAGTCAGGGAGAGCGTGTTTGTGCGGGGTGTTCCTCCTCCGCAGTTTGCAGTTTGTTATGTCTCAGACTCCGCCGAGCGCTTTAGCGAGGTAGAGAGCGAGAGACGCGGAGAGCAGCTCGCTCGGCGGATTTACGGCCGTGAAAAAGCCCCCGTTTGTCAGTTCGTCTGGCCAACCTTTTACTCTATCCTTTCACTTGCAAGCGGGGTTTACAGTCCCTCCTCGAACACCAGCAGTTTGGACTTTTGGTTCTTGTAATTCGTTGGTAAATCCAAACCTAATTAACACCGGTGTTGCTTTTACGCACTGCTGCTTATTTTGGAATTGTCCGTCAAAACGCCAAGGGATCGTGGATGAGCCGCTTTGGCCAAAACCGGAGATGGAATTGCTGATATTATGCCTTCCCCTGTGGATATTGCAATGCAACACTGTGAGCGCGGACTCCATCATCCACATTGGTAAGAGAGCGACACTGAGCATTTTGCTGGGCTTTGCTTGGCTGTGCTTGGGGGTGACTGTCTGCATGCGGAGACGCATGATTGAAACCCCCTGTTCTTCGGTCCTTTTGATTACAAAAAACAGCTCCCCTGGAGGCGTCGATGCGATTACAATGGAATATATCGAAAGGAATGGGTCGATAGTCGGCCTTTATGAATTTTGAAAAAATTAATAGGACCGTGACATTATTAGCATTCAATAGATATATTAACGCCGGTATAGCCTCCCCCTCCCCCTATTCTCTCGGGCAAAGACCGCTTGAGTTCACACCTTATTAGAATTCAGGAAAACGTTAGGAGGCTGTTGCATTCTTTCTCCTACGCACATGAACGCACAACCAATGAGAGCGGTTGCGGTGGGTTAGAAAGTACGCAAAGTGTTTCTTCCTCATCAATAATGTCTTCTCATGAGAATGCTCTGTCGTTAATGCACAAGTCAGATGCATAAGCCCTAACAACGACGGGTTCTGGTAGGACATGCGGGAGATCTGGCTCGACGTGGGTGTTCGGTGGGTTTTGCTTATCCATTCTACTCCCTCCCGCCCCCCTCTCTCCGCCCCTCTCCTCCCCTCATCTATAAGCCTGAACTTTGAATTGGACGTGAGTGAAATGTTAATACGCTCTGCCAGGGGAAGAAATGACAAAGGGGACAAACGCTGTTTGTGCTCTAAACGTTGTCGGCAACCGAACTCCATTTGACAAACGCCTGCAGCAGAACGTCTATTTCTCCACGTTAGATATTTCTGTTTAACTTCGTGCATCAATTTAAAAGTCAGCTCAAGTCAGCTCGGGTGAATATGGTGGAATCGAGACGGACATGTAGATTAGACCTAGTGGCTCTGGACAGATTTAGTAAAAGTTATGACCACGTGCGTCACCGCAGAAGCAATTAGGCCTATCCAATTTGTTTTAATTCGACTATGAAACTTTTAAATGGCCTGACGTATTTGAATACCAGGCGCTTGACGTTGAATTTTTAAAGAGAGAAAAAAATAAGCTTTCCCATTTTAGCTCACGTCTTCAAATCATCACACCAAGCCACAGGAAGCATTGCGGTGGTTTCGATATGATTCGGACACGAAATGAAAACGCAGATAAAGGACAGTAGGGACAGAACGTGAATCTGAAATATAGGCTCCATACAATTCTATAAGACTGGAAAATATGATGCTCGTTGAGTGCTTTATTCCTACTAATAGTGAGTGTCGTTTTCGTTAAACGATCATTGCGACTAAACGCCACTTCAAGACACATTGGGATAGAAAGTCGATGACTTTTTAACCATTAACTCTAACATGACAGCCTATTTTACAGCAAATATATATGCACAGTTCTAGCCAATGTATGCTGTCTTGGGTTTGCGCTAATATTATCAACATATATCAGCCCGGTCTAACGTGTTATGGAATTTTGCTCTCTGATCATCTTGCCGGTCAGATGGTTGTTTTCAGTAGGTAGCATATGCAGGCTTCCTTCAGCTTATAATCAGTAGCCACATAGCTGCTCTCGCTTTAGCGCCCGTTCCTCCAACCGACCGGGAGTGAGTGACTTGGCAGCCCAACGCACCGGCCGGCGTCAGTACATGTGACACTATTCCAAACTCGAAAACCCCGCTCTGTCGTCTGTCTTGTCCGAGGCTCCGAGCGAGGTCGTTTCTTTATCGTCGGTGACTGCCTGGGTTGTTCGCCCCTACATCCTTATCATTCCTCATGTCTCCTACTGGATGGAGACATGGCGGATTTTAATGAGTGGAAAGAGTTGAACAAGGCAGTTCTTGGTCAACATTGATCTCCCTCTGGTGCATTGGTGCTTGTTACTTGGGGTGGAAGGTAATCTGTTTACGGTATGAAATTGGACTCATAAAGTGGTTAGTTATTTTACTCTTTAAAGTCGTCTTGCCCCATGTGGGATATTTCCACTACCGCTAGCCTACTGCTCTAAATATTACCTCCGGCCAAACGGACAGTGAATCTGTTTTCACTAGAAGCCCGAGGAGGAGAAATTGCCTCATCCCGCGAGTCGGGCATCTGACGTGCGATGATTTACAGCGCCGGTGGAGGCAGCTACCTGAGAGGAGCGCAGCTTATTCATCCCACGCGTGTGGAAGGCGAACTCGAACGGCGGGATTCCAATCTGTAGTCGCTGGCACTGCGAATAAACAGCTGCGGCCTATTCTCGCCCGCCGCTAAATAAGATGAACTATCCGCTTAGAAAATATAGCAAACGGCTTCCTGCGCTGTCCAGTGATGGTTAGCAGGCTATTTCCCTCCACACCTGAACCTGCTCACACAAAGTCGCAGGCGCGCACACATAGGCGATTGGCTCATACAAATACTGGCGCGGACGCACGCATAGGCGATTGGCTCTACAAATACTGGCGCGGATGTGTTGGGTAATACAGAGCCAGCCTTTACTTGACGTGACGTAGTGCTACTGGACGGAAAAGGCTGAAACTAGGTACAGTATTTACAGGCATTCACAATCTCACAAACATGTACAAGGAGACTACTTTCCAGATGATGCAGTGGGTCATTAGATTGAATAAACGTGAAAGGGCTGAATTGACCCCAACAGACTCCTTACATTGTTTATGGAGCCTCAGCCAATATATATATACAAGAAGCTACAGCTCTAATGCCTGTTGGCTACCCTGTATCTTAACCTTGACAAAGCAAATAAACAAATACAGCTTCTCTGTTATAAGTTTCCCAAGGCTGTTAATTCTCTCTTATGATTATGTAGTGGTTTCGTATATATTTTTGACCTGTTTAATTGATTTTTCTGTCAAAAATTTCAATGTTGATCATGGCATAGACAATCTGCAAAACTTTTGCTCTTAACGTTCCTTGCACATGATAGTACATTTACAAGATGTACAAAAATGTGTACATTTTTTCCATTAGAATGATGTTTTCAAGTGGCACACAATTACATGAGTGTATTCAAAAGTACAATAGCATTTGCCCAGTGGCAACCTATGGCTTGCACCAGGCCTTTTACTGACCCGTATGAACTTCCATTTGAATTTAGATTTGTGTCTTCGAGAAGTGAAACTTGCTAATACATATGGAACTGAAACATAAAACTATAGTTATTGTTAAACATTAATGCAGAACTCAATTTTGTTGGCCTTTACCCAGTTAGCTCCTTAGTATGCAGAGATGCAAACTTCATGACATTAAACAAAGGCATGCATAACTAAGATATTATTTTTTAATTAAGCGTTATTTACATGGTAAAATGCCAAGTATGCCTGTTGAAAGATTTACATTTCTGTTTTGTTTGGCAGTCGGTCATGAATGATAATTAGGCACAGATGTATTCCTTTACTGTCTTGCTCTCTGTCTTAACTATTGGTTTGGTGTGGCAAGAATCACAACATACTGATTTCACACTGATGTAGCCTACTGTAGAGTTACCAGGAGTTAAGCAACACAGGTCACAAATGATGCTATTAAACAAACTGCCGGTATTTTGATGTTCCCAATCTGTTAGCGCTGTTAAGATGTGCCTTAGCTAAAATATATTCCTGTGGTGTATCTTGGAGGTGCAACGACACCTCTTCCTAATTAAAAGCGATGGACTGACTGTAAACGTGAACCTAGATGATTGACTGATCAAACCAGGAAAGCAGACTGCACATTTTGACCTCACTCTGAGGCAGCCAGTCAATTCCATTCAGAGGACTAGAGCACTGAACGGAGTTCATTTAGATACTCACTGAGTTGAATAAGCACAGGCAGCCGGGCAAATTGAATTCTTGCGTGTTGGGAAGCTCTGCTAATTGTGCGTGACAAATTATTTTCTGGCGGTGCTATGGAAAGATTTAATCCTTCACACCATCCGTGTCTTTCATTCTTATATGAACGGCATATGGACGTCCTTAAGCACTATGTATTATACTACATCCTGTCACCTGCAATTATTAAACTGGAGCGTTGCCTTACTCGACACAATCCACCAACCGTGATTGTCTATAGAGCCAGTACAGGCCAGTGAATGAGGCGGGACAGATACCAGTGCTATCACCACCAGGGGACATATCAAGACGTATTGGTAATAGACAGACTGCAGTGCGTTATGTGAATGGAGTCCTTCTTGCCTGTGTCCTGACCCAGGCGCTATATTTGAGGAGAATGCAGCTCAAGATGATGAGGTCTTTCAGCTGGCCATCTCCGACCTCAGTCTGAATGATGACATCCTGCAGAGCGAGAAAATCACCCACTCCATTAAACTCATAGAGCCCAACAACCCGTTCCAGGCTGTTCAGGAAGGTAAGGAAGCTTTTTCTGTGTGTGTGTGTGTTTGTGTGTTTAGGGTTGTAACCAAACACACATTACATAATTCTTTGATTTTCGATCGTCTATGCACACAATACATGTGCACACGTTTATACTACAGTGTGTGTGTGCCATGTGTCACTCGGCCCTTGTCACTGATTGGCTCAGGAAACTTGCATAATTTCTGCGTGTGTGTGTGTGTGTGTGTGTGTGTGTGCTGTGCTTTAATCTCTGTATACAAAACCATGTGAAATTTGGACTATAATTGACTTGCATTTGTATAAGAACTACATTGGCATACAGTGTACAATTAGTTTATTGTTACACGGACCTTTTTATTTTCTGTTTGTATTATTAGAGGTTTATTGACTAATTAGCTGTCTTAGAAATGAATGTGAGAAAGGTATGCAGATTATAGCTAATTATCCTCTATGGTGCCTACACTCTGGCAACTATTGACCGTTGCTTCCAGTTACTTCTTGGAACCTTTTATTTTAGTACAGTGTTTTTTGTTGCCATATCAGCAGCTGGTGACAGGATTATCCAGTCACTCACACAGATACTCAACTGTTCTGTCATGATCCTGTGAACTCATTTCTAGAAACCTATTTGGACTGCCATATATTCCCACATCTTAAGCAGTGTGTGGGTCAGGATCCCCACCGACTGGCTGTAAACATCATGGCACATCCTGTGTTACTGATGGTGTGGGCTATTGTCATGGCCCATGATATGGGCTCACACGCCCACCTAAATGCTTTCTGAATCACAGGTGATATGTGCCGGGTATTGGCAGGTAGTAAAAACAGTGTTTGCGGTAACTTTCTTCGAAACTCTCTCTCTCTCTCTCTCTCTCTCTCTCTCTCCTGCTTCCTCCTTAATCTATTCTGGCTCCTCCGGGACACGCACATGCACAAATGCACACACACACACACACACACACACACACACACACACGATAATACGGTAATTTTCTATTCCTAGTGCTCATTTCTTACATGTACCTGCTCAAGTTAATGTCTCCTTCTTCCTTCTTCTCTCTCTCTCTCACATCTGTTGTCGGCTGTCTTCTGTGCGAGGGAAGCTAGGGGGAAGCATTGAGTCAAGCAATGTCCGGCTCTAACTCTTTACTATGACAGCCTGCGACAGCATATCATTAACGGCGTGAAAGGTAGTTGGAGAAAAAAGTTAACGCTGTCTGCTCAATATCACAATAAGTGGTGGAAAACCTATGGTGCTGTCAATGATGAAGGTGAATACTGATGATATGTTTGATGAAGTCCTGGTTATGGTACTGGTTAATGAAACGGTGACAGACTGGTTCCATTCAAAAGCAAGGTGAACAAACTTGGAACAAATGATAAGTGGCAATATTGTTTACTGTTAGAATACAAATCTAACAAATCATAGCCACAAACATTTAATTGTGAAATGTCTAAATAATTTAAAATGTGTTAAATTAAAAATCTTTCACCATGTCAGTTAAACCTCAAAATATCTACGGTAAGATTGACTATTAAAGCTAACAATTCATATAGTGCCAAATGTATTTGCCCTGTATGAACTAATGTACACAAGGCAAAAGTTTATTTTAAAGCAGAATTAATGCTACTCCCCCATATCTGACAGTTCTGTCAATAATTGTGAAAGATGTCAGAGTGAGAAACTAAGATTTAGAAACCAATCATATCAAATCATAAATATGGACTGAAGTGATACTCACATAATTGTATTTGTACCACTGATGGTAAGGGTGGAAGAGAACATTCAATTGTAGCCTTTCTTCCATGTTGTCAAATCATGTTAACATTTTGAAGGCAAAATGTATGCCTACAGAACTGACTAATTCATGTGATATCTGAAAGCCCATTCAATTTCGAAATTCACCTGGAGTATAAACTGAATATAATCACAGGATAAAGCCGGCGTCAGTTTTCTTTAGAGGAGGACATTGCACGTACTACAGCACAAAGATAAAAACAGTGGCATAGTGGTCAGCTGTTTTTATTCCTGGCACGGAACCAATAACCCTTCTGATCCATCCGGATCCATTTTCCGTTTAAGGGCTGCACGCCGACACAAATTCCAGTCAGTGAATATTGGTGAAACAGCAGATTCCTCAGACGCAAACGTTGCAAGCAGCCATCGATGATGAACACAAAGGTAAGAGCACAGCCCCTGGTCCCGTGTGGCTATGGCCTGTGTTTGCACCCTATACAGTACGTACTGGTAGTGAAGAGGAACTATCTTTGTGTCGCACTTCACATAGACTGAGGAACCCAGAAGCTCTCACAGAGGTGGTCGTGTCGCAGGAGCATTTTTCCACGGGTGCAGAAATTGAAGACGGTGGAGGTCTTGGTTGAGGAAAAGCTCACAGCCTTGGCAACTGGTGTCAAGGGAGGGAGCACCCTATGGCGTTGAAGAGCGATACGTTTTGTTTTGATGTATCGTCAAACATCAACTGTCTTTATACAGACTCTTTATACAGAATCTGTCTTTATACAGAATCCCTGACTTTTGGAACAATCCACCTTGGTATTAGTTGTCCATGGCACAGTGAATACGTGAATGCAGCATATCACACATTAAGATGCACATTTGGTTAGCTGATGTTTGCAACTCGTGGGCGGATTACTATACCTTTCCGTCTTCCTATCTAAATGACTTCCCACCAGAAATAATCCACCCTGGGTGGATTTATATATTAAAGCTAAACCATTTTAGTATTTATGCTAGATGTTGTGCCAATTAGTGTCAGTGCTTATCAGACAAACATTAGTCAGAGTTGGGAGGGAAATAAAATAATGATAATTGGCTTGGATGGGACACCTGCCCATGCAGACAACAGCTTCATTATAATCAGCTAAGGTTTGAAAAACTGACATATTGACACCAAAGGCTCATCAGTGTCAGTCAAACTGCTTAGCACAGCTGTCACCATAACTTAATTTATGTTGTCAATGTTAGTTTGAGTTTTCCAATTTATGTTTGTAGACTCATTTAATCAAGTGGAAAATCAACTTCTACGTCAGACGGAATGGTAGCTGCGATATGAGGACATGGCTGCGGACGAGTCTGAAAGTTTGCTTATTTCTGACCCTTTACATTTGGGTCAGATTGTATATTTGTATGTTCTGTCATAACATGGATGAGTGTAGACTAGTGTAGGGTTTGACACACACACACACACACACACACACAAACACATTATATTAGCACATCAAATTCACTAGGGCAGCACAGTCTAGCCTATAGCTGCCTGGTTGTTGAAGCCCTGTCATGGAATACAAGCATCCGCATTGTAGGAAGACAAATTACACCTTGCCTTATCCCCAGCTGTCATATAAGCTCGCTGTCTTAGAAGTTCTACATTTATGTTATATGGCGGCAACATGCCACAGTGTTGCATGCAATGTGCTGGCTACCAAGTGTGATGGCAATTTCTGTCTTTCTGTTCTATGCCATTATATAGCCTGTTGACTCTTTGCATATGACCCTTAAATGACCTGGTCCTAAGACAGATCAATCAGCTCAATCATTAGCCAGTGCACAAACCAGACCCTAAAGGCAGTTCTAAACAAAAACATTGTAACCATGTCTGATCTGCAAACCAACGTGTCAGACTCTGTTGTTACTTGAAGCACTAAGGCTATGTATACGTTCAGACTGCAGTCCTTAGTGCTAAATTCCGATTTAGAGCTCAAATCCGATTTATTTGTTTTCCGTTCACATTGCCTTTTGATGTTGCACGTATCAGATTCTAGTGTGAACTGATTACGGTTCTTAAGTGACCCTGATGCGCAAACGAACAAGACTTCACATGCGGTGAGCTGTGTTGAAGGAAAGTAAACATTGACTGAGAGCAAGAAAGTCAGTTGTATATGTTGACATGAGGTGGAAGCCAGCAAATTTGTACAGAACAAAGCCCAATAGCTTACTGTTGTTGGCTACTACAGCCTATTAAACACTCACATGGAATATTTTCTCCGCCAGGCATGATGCACATTGCCCTCAGACTGCCAGTGGATTTCATCTGCCCGTAGACCTTTTCTTTCTGAGTTTATCGTGTGCATCGATACGCTCGGCAACAGTCAGACATAGGGCTATTGTTCAAATAGTGGGGCAAAAAGGCGGGGTTAACAAATATACCCTACTCCCCGTGTGCAGTATCCAAACACTCTATGGTTTTAACAACTCGTTCTGACCATCCAGTGACTACTTCCTTATTTAGCCTACTGTATGTTCACTTGCGAGTAGGACTACAACTTCTCCTGCTGAGAGGTAACCCATATAGACCAACAATGGCCATGAGTGAACCATTACGTTAGCAAGGGCGAGTCGCACAGTGAATGTCTATCTAGACTGACGTCAAAGTCGCATGAATTCTGAGATTGCATTTAAAAGAATCAGATATGTATCCGATTTAGTACCACATATACAAGTGGCCCAGATCTGATGAGAAAATATCAGATTCCATGTGATTTGTGCTGTTCACACTGCTCTGAAAAGATCAGAACCGAGTCACATAGGGGCGAAAACATCGGATATGGGCCAGATTTGTGTGCAGTGTGAACGTAGCCTAATTAAAAAACAACACAGTTAAACATTTTCACCTTTGTGCTTACAGATTATATATAATGTAATCAGTGAGTTAAGCTAAAATTTCCATAACACAAGACATATCTATGTAGGATGTGACTGTGATAATTGAGTGAATGATTTGCTCCTACAGTAGCACTTTCTGTAATGAGCTGACAAGCAATTAAGGTGTTTTGGATCATGTTAAGTTTAGTTAACTGTACTGATTAGCAAAAGCTGCTTTGGAGACATAAATAGCAGAATGTTAACTTTTGACTTGTGATGGATGTAGAAAAAATCTTTAAATGTAATTGGTGGAAATAATTGGCTGAAAAATGTCAAAAACATGATTTGGCATTGGTCATTGCAGCACAGATATAAAGTGACTGTATGAAAAAGAAAATGGACCAGCACAAAACACAACTGCTTGCGTCAGAAACGACTGCACGGATGACCTAAGCACTGACGCACATAACCATTCACAGAGATCACTGCATGGCCATGTCTCTTACTGATGTTTGTGGCATAGGCCTACACATCTACTGTAGGACGAAGCTAATCTTTTACACTCATGTCCCAATGACCGCTCTGAAAGAAGCAGTTTCGGGAACAGCAAATGCTATGGTAATAATTTAAAATATAACCCAATGACCTGAACACGCGTGTGCGCACACACAATGACATACACAATTATCCTTTATTTTCAGTCGATCTATGGTAACTTGGTGTAAAGCCTGCTTGGCCTTTGGAATATAGGGTACAAACAGTATAATGTAATTCCATCTCCAATACTAATTGGTCACAAGCTGATCCCTGGATTCTGTCAACCAAATGGAAAAGAGGAGCGAGGTAGGGGGGTGGGGGTTGTGGTGAGTGGGTTAGACAGAGGCAGGCAAGCAAGGATGGCATAGAGAGAGTGATGAGGAACAGAAGAGACATTAAATAGAAGAGGGGAGAGAGAAAACTAAGGGAAAATTATGTGGAAGGAGGGATAAAGGCTGGCGACTATGTAATCAATATGCCTTGTGTGTACGTGTGTGATATCACGGTCAGCCATGCTTTTCTGCTTGGCCTGACCTTTATCACAGCCTCCCTGATCCCGGCTCCTTAGAGACTCTGCCGACAGCCCTGGCTGTAGTGGATTATGGGTAATAAGAGAGGGATTCACACCCTCCTCCCCCTTCGCTGATGTGCGCCCATCAGCACTATAAGTGCGTGAGCTTGCGTGGAGAGCCTGCCATCGCAGATGAAAACAGTCACATGTAGTTATTTAATGGTGTGTGCGTTGAGCTTTCAGGAAGTCCTTTAGCTCAGTGCTTTTCTATTGCCATTACTTTTAATGCCATAATCTTATCACACGGAGATACCCCCCCCCCCCCCCCTCTCTCTCTCTCTCTCTCTCTCTCTCTCTCTCTCTCTCTCTCTCTCTCTCTCTCTCTCTCACGTGACTTCGACAAACCCTGCTCCAAAGCCCTGAGCACTCTAGCTCGAACCATCTGCCACACGGTCCCACTTGGATTACATGCCTTTGGTTGCAGACGATACGGCTAAAACGGGGGTTAATTTGTCCGCCTACCCATAACCCTGGTACGTTGTGCATTTTGAGCGTTCTGCTAACAGAGCTACCAGACTGAAGTGTATTGGGTGTTCTTTTGATGAAGATCGCGGTCCCAAAAAAGAGGCTTGCGGCCAGAGAATGAGCTCATGTTGCCACCCTGACCCGGTGGTTTTTAATGCGGCTATGATTTGATGAACTCCTCAGCGCTGCTCACTGATTCTTTAATTGGCTTTTCAATTCAAACAAATTAGGCTAATTGCCTTATTATGATACTGTCCAGTGTAGCTCAATTACTGTATAATTACTGGAGAAATAACTTGGCCTGTGCAACCTGCAGCCACATTCAGTATTCTTCACTTTGGCTTTATTTGAACATTTCTGTCTTTCTTTCTACCCTTTTTTCATTATATTTCTTTACACACAATATTGATCCCTATAGGGAATAGGAAAGCTATGACATGATATAGAATATATACACGCCTATATAGCATACTTTTTGCACAATCTGCCCCCGTTTTAATCGCTCAGTATGAGTGTGTAGACAAGCCCACTGGAGCACCATCATTTTTGCAGTGGTTAAATGGGACCTTTTAATGGATGTGACCTTTTTAGAAATTCACCGGTTTGATTGTTCCTAATTACTTAATATTCATGGGGCCCTCTGCTTTTTTTTTAATAGCCGCCCATTCACTCATAGCACCCATCTGCCTCTCTCTCTCTCTCTCTCTCTCTCTCTCTCTCTCTCTCTCTCTCTCTCTCTCTCTCTCTCTCCCCAAGTTAGTAAATGTTTCAGGTCACCCCATTCTCTTCGCTCAGCTTATCTACACATTTAGACACTTTCAGAATGACACTTTTAATACATTCGGGTAGACCTTTCACTATGCCTTACACTGGCGATTACCTTTAATTAGCTTCAAATGTTCAATTTTGCTTTGTTTTTATCACCAGGCAACGCTGTTAGGATCTAATTGTGTGTGTGTGGGGGAAGGGGGGGGTCGAATTGAACGTCAGATCAATTCCAAACACACTAGCTGCAATCCTATTAAAACTATTCTAGGTGTTAGACTGAATTAGCCCAGTCGTCATTAGAAATCCTTTAAGAGGGAAAGTGAATGACCCCCATTTTGGATCAACATTGGACTCTGGTGATCCTTACTGAGCCATCGGGGAGAATTAGTTATGGCCAATTGGCAGGCTGGTGAGACTTGACCGCTCTCTTGCTCTGCTCTGTCTTTCCACCCGCGATACATGTTTTCTCCTTGCCTCTCCCCTGCCCGGCTCTTTCCCCTCTTTAATCAGCTTCTTGCCTTTCTGTGTCTCGCTATCTATATTCCTCTGTGAACCCTGAGGACACACAACCACGGGTGCAGAGAAAATATCATAGTCATCCTTCTTTTGTGACCTGTTAGATATGGCATGGCATTTAGGTGACATCTGAGTCACACGGATGTTGTTCGGCAGCTCAAGGCACCGCAGGCAGGGGGGGGGAACACAGTAGTTGCTAATGTAGCATTGGATCTGCAGAAGCTTCTGATTACTGGTCATCTTGACTAGCAGTCAGAAGATCTGATGGCTTTGGTGGCAGGCAAATGGAATGGCCACGTACAACTGCTACTGCACTACGCAGACAGCATCCACGCTGCATGCATGCATGCGTCTTGTTACACAT